>QVNV01005621.1:0-12733 GCA_014825455.1 Pseudomyrmex pallidus | reverse complement strand
ACCCTCTTAAGCATAAAACAGTTGGATTTTCAAAATCATGAGAATATTTTTACAAATTAATAATGAATTAATAATTGATTACTATAATTTGTTTTTGAGATTATGGATAATGTTAAATATATTGTAAATAATGTTAATACTATTTACAATTTTTAGTTCTGGATATCTTATTAAGTACTTGTTTAATAGTTTTACATAAAGATAGTTTGGTAAGAATTACTTAGTTCTTTTTCTTTTTTTTCAAGTACTTAATCTATGGTTCTTTTAACTAATATGAGTGTTAAGTCTAAGGATACTGAGAATTGCTGACCACAAAAAATATTAAAATTAAATAAATTTAATTATTTGCAAATTTAAAATTGAGAAAATCTTTCACGAACACGTACTAAAGACTCACTTCTGTTTTTTTTTAGAAATAACTTCCTCTAAGTGAATTGAGCTATATTATCGGGCAAAAAACTTTTAGATTATAACATCAAATATTAAAGTAAAAATTGCAAAACAGTAATCCAATTAACAAAAAAGACGGAAGATATAAAATCAGTACACAGAAAGACTTTTTTGAAGATAGTGATATCAAAAGTTATTAAATTAAGAAAAGAAGATTATGATTACTGTACTCTGTAGAGAAACTTAAGATACTTTTTAATATGTCAATATTTAAAATGTTTCTTCTATTGTTTTGGACGCAAAAAATACATTTTCTACACTTTTAACGGTTTTGTTTTTAAACTTTACATTTCAATTGAACTATAACGCTGCTTAGAATTATTATACCGTCGCAATTCTAATAATTGTTATAGTATAATTAAAATTTTATCTTTTTATCTTTTACTTTTTTTTGTTTTTTAAGGTAGTTCCCGTGCAAAACTACTTTTCCATAGAATTTAATAATACTTAAATAAAATGTTAACAATGATGATCTTCAGTGTCAAATACAATTTCAAGACTTTTGTCAAGTACAATTTCAAATAAATTGACCGAGTGTGAAGATATTCACAAGCAAAGACGTTATTAACACACACATTCCTTATACCGAATACATCTATACATCCTATTTTTGTTGTTGTTTTGACAGTGCAATATCGTGAAGCATAAAATTTTTTGTATTTGACACTAGATTTAACTTTTGAATAACTATTGCACGGGTACTACCTTAAATCGCTTTATATAGCGCAATAAAACAGTATTGACATGCCCGTACTTGCGGTCTAGCTTTGAGTTTGAAAAATGACACTATGTTGTGTATGCATTTGATGCGATAATATTGATGAGATACTATTTCAGGCAGAGATAAACTGTCAGAATGTTAATTAATAACTGTCAAAGTGTTAATTGATTAAATCTGTTGTACAGAATTGGTGTAGTAAACAATTGTAATATAAGAGGATGAAATAAGTATTGTATATAAGTATCGTATCTCTCTAAATAGCACATTGCAATAGTAATCTGTTGTACATGCGTTATTTATAAACATATTTGCCGTCAAACGTCCACTCTAATCTTGACAAATCGAGATTGAGATGTTATGATGACAATGCTTCTTTCATCCTCTTTGGTTAACGTGTGAACTTCTTAAAGTAGTGGTCGCATGAGTGATCTCATAATTACGATAATGAGGAGTCATCATCAGAAACGAGAGATTAGCGTTGAACAGATCAGCCAGCATTCATTACTATCGACCGATATGCCTCTTGTATATGTACGATACGAATACGTACATAGCATGTGTTATGACTGCTTTCTTTAGATACAATATTATATAGTATTAATATTATATCATATTACACTTTTTTTATATCAATCTTTAAGCAGCATTTGTTATAGTATTGTAAAGTTGACGTGTGAAATTAGACACCGCTGTGTCTCCCGTATGTAAGAAGCGTTCGAAAAGCACGCTATCAGAACTAAAGCGTTAGCCTATCCTTTTACGTCTGTTGAGTGATAAAGACAGAACGAGTGATAAAAAATAAACTGAGAGACAAAGAGAGAGAGAGAGAGACGCTTTACTGCTGATAATGCGTTTCCTAAGAATATTCGAATAGATGTGCATATCGAAGATGTGATTTTTCTCCAACCATCGTTAACTTATATTACAATTATTTGGCACGTTAGATTGAATATGCCATTTCATTATTAAATGAAACAAATGTTGTTAATTCATAGATAAAATAAATTAAAACTTTAAATTAAGTTCTATGTACAAAAGTAACTTATGTACTAATATGTATTAATAAATATAGTTATAAATATATTATACAAAAATAAATATATTTATAAATATATTAGGCAAAAATAATTTAATTCTATTAATAAATATATTTATAAATATATTAATAGACTTAAGTTTTTTTTTACATTATTAAATTAGACTAAAGAACAACTTGTAAGCAGCACCAGATGTGGTATTTCGTCAACTCGATATATCATCGTTATAAGTGTACGTGATTTCATAATTGTATGTATATTCTGATTGTGAGGCTAATTCCAATTCCGATAATTATATGTAAGTAGCGGAAATCTATAAAGTATGTAATTGAAAATTGCGTTGACTAATCATTTAATCGGAAGTTCTCCAAGGCCGTTTGCCCTCAGTCTTTATCGTTTTTTTGCTTTCGTATTCTTTTACAGACTGACAATTCAGCTATGTAACATTCGGAGATATTTGTGACAATGATCTCTAGTTGATATCGACAATCTAGGCTGAAATTAAATTTTTTATGTTATTGTTAAACAGCCTGGACCGAGAATCAAATTAAATCTTTTGCTTCGCTTTCTTAATTATTAAGTTATCCAGGCTCGTGTTTGTTATTTTTTTTTTTAGTGTGTCTCATAGTGCGCGAACCTAGTTTTACTTAAAAAATTAGAGATAGATTAAGGTAGTATTATGCATATAATATTAAATAATTATCATATTTGTATATAAAGTAAAATCAAAATACTAATACCTTATTCGCAAAATTCCGAGATTGAATTTTATTGCAAATAAATCAGAATATCTCTTCAATATATTTAATCAGAGGCATGAAAGTGTCTATTATACGAAGAGAATGATATTTTGTACAACTTAACGAAGACTTTATCGGGTAATTATATCCGATAATAGATCTTTTTAATTTCAATCAACTTAGATACGAAAAAATAATAAAACAAATATTAATAGACTTTTTTTTTTTTTTTTTTAAGGCTCGAAAGTTTCACAAATATTGTTTTTCCTGTGTGTGCTTCTTTCTGAGACATTTCAGTAAACTCAATAGCGCGCGCCTGTGTGCTAGTTTGGTAAATTTTGATTTAATAGGACGAATTATATATATACGAACGTGTCTTGTATTGTAAAACTGTGGTCTTTAACAATATAAAAAATAAGTTGAGCAGAAAATTCTGTTTTTTTGACGAAAATTCAATCTCGTAATCTTATTAAAAGATCGACATCAGATCTGTGACTGAAATATATATTAGTAGACGAACAGTAGAATATTGAAATATATTTAGTACATATATTACTGCAAGGAAGAGAGAGAGAGAGAGAGAGAGAGCAAAAATAAGCGCATATTTAAATTGACGTGTTTTCAATTATTCTATCAATTAAGAAATCATATCGCCATGTTTTAACTTCATGTATTAACTCGAAAAAACGAGATTTCCTCTCTCTATATATGATATAAATTGAAAACAAGTAACATGTTCCTGATAGGTTTATACCTATCACTTGGTTTATTCTTTTTTGCTAAACTGGTCACACTAGTTCAATTTTGTTTCCTTCTATGTAGAAGAGAAAAACATGAACTCTGAATTGATACAGCTAATTCAGTAAAAAAGAACAAACCAACGATAACGCAAAATAATGTCGTATTTTTAATATGCTTTATTGCTGTAGAAAAACATGCATAGTCAGTATAATTATTCATATCAAGATCGTTGAACATACGTTATGTAATAGCTTATATTATTATCATCATCGATTCTTCAAATCATTATAACAGAATTTAGTAATTTATAGAAATACCATATGAATAGCTACCGTAAATATTGTACATATATAAAAATATAAGATGAATAGAATGAATGAAGTGACGTGAGAAACAAGATATAAAACAATAATGTGTGTAAGGATTATAAACTTCTCAAATAATAAATCAGTTATTACATGTAAATGTATGTAAACGATAGATATACATATATTAAATAAAACTGATGTTACTTTTATATGTGAACAGTCTTTAATACACGACATGAATGAACACACTGCATTTTATTATTTTACTTATCTTTGACTTTCTTTTAAGACGAAGAAAAATCAAGAATACAAAAATATATGCATTTATGTGATATTTAAGATATTTAATTTAAAAAATATATATTATTCAAAATTCTCGATAATTGATGATAAACGTTTCTTTTCTTCTGTGTCTGCAAAGCTATACTGCACAGACAGTATAGACAGTTTCTTAAGCTGTTCTTTTTCAATATTAAAAGTAGAGCTTAATATTTCGAATTCCTTGGACAAACACGTATTGAATACACCTTTATCATCAGTCTGAAAACATAATTTGTCTTGTAATATCACTTTTTATGAAACAGTGTTTCATTGATTGCATCTTAAACTATTTTATACTCACTCCAATAGTTATAGGATGTCTAGCTTCGTAAAAATATTTAAAATGATGTGTTTCGTAAGAGGATACTGTTTTACATTTAACATTTGATGTCAAACACAACTCTAGATGAAAAAAATAGAATTCCAACAATTAAATATTATTCACATTCTTATACAATATTTGTTTTTGATGAAAACTTTTGGAATTTGTTGTTTTTCGTACCAACAGGAACTTTGGAATCCAATAACATGTTAAATAATTGTGTAGATCCTTGCAAAGTAGGATGAATGCAAGTGCAATGTCCCAATCGATCGGGTTTAAATTTCAACGTATCAACTATGTCTATTTCATCTGGTATCTATATATATACATGTATACATGTTATTTATTATATTACTATCCATTACCGTGAGGAAAAAAGCAACGTATGCTTACTTCCGCACAATGTACTGCAACTTTAAGTCCCATCTTCCTAGCTATTTCCAATAAAGGTAAAAATGATTCTTTCACTTTTGGATCACCACTAAGATCTACACCGACAACGTACTGTGGAAACTGTTTCATAAACTGTATCGCAAGATCCACATTTTCTTCTGCTGATTTGTAGCCTTCCTTTCGATTAATTGATACCAATAGTTTTACAATAATTCGTGGAAATTGAGATTTGGATATTCTGTGAATATAATAAAACTCACAATTTGCTTCAAGGAGGCATATATGTAAAGCTTCATCAAAAATATTCTTCAAGTTTAATTGCTATCAAACAGTTATTTACTCAAAAGCTCTTATTATGGCCTCAAGATATTCTGTTTTTGTCATTGAGTTCTTTACAGCTCGAGGTGTGCTTCTCAGTTCTAAGTAAACTACATTATCATCGTGAAACTCTTTTATCACATCACAAGCGGCAAGAAACACAGCTTGTGGAGTGATTGTTAGTGCATGTGCTATGTCAAACACTTTAAAACATCTAAAAAACAGATGTTACGTACATATTATTTTTAGCATATCATTATTAAAGAATGTGTTTACAAGTTGCAGAAAAACTATTTTACAACAGAAAATAGAGTATTTACATACTCGCTTAAAGATGAAAAGTTAACAGCATCCATAGAAGTTTGCTTGCATTCAGTAACATCTGAGTTTTGCATTTTATATAATTTTTGCAAAGTATTCATAGATAATGATCCATTTAAATGAGCATGAAGTTCCTATAATGTAATAAATTAATGTAACTTCTATATATAAATTTTACATATTATGAAATAGAAAATAACAGAATTTTTAATATAAAAAATACAAGTAAAATATCTTATATCTTGGACAATAGCGTTTTGTATACATATGTATGTATAAAAAACATACCACTTTAGGTAATCTTTGACAGTAATCTTGCATATCCATTTTGTACATACAATATCTTCTAGTATTTCCTTTTTAACGTCTTAAACACTTTCTGCAAGTTTTATTTAAATAATTTAAAAAAACGCGGAACAATATTCACTGTATACAACACTGTAAACAAAACTGTTCGCTGATGCCTGCTGATGCTGATGGGATCCAAATCACACTGCACATGCTTCGGATCATTCTAACCTTTTCTACAAAACATTTATTGTAACCTAACCTAACCTAACCCTCACATCTGTGTACACACCGGAAAGAAACATTACCCAGATGATAGAAATTAGAATATGTGATATTTTGCGCGGCACGCTCTACGTACAAGCAGTATTTTTTAATAGGATAAGATAGACATAGATATATTTGTGTATAGATTACTTTAAACGTTATTCTCATGAAAAAAATGGAGAAATCAAATCAATCAGTCAACAATTCAACAAACAAACCTGTGCAAAATGAAACGGATTCAATGACATCTTCACAAGTTTCGCTAACTGATACTTCAAAAAAATGCAATTTATCCTTTTCAATCAACTTTGATGGTTTCAATAGTGGTGATGTTAATAGTGAGAATTCTACTGATTCTGAGAATGCTGATTTACAAATTGACATATCTGAAGTGGATAATTATGAACCGTCTAGCAAACACAAAAGAGAAGCTGTTGAAGAAGCATCGGTACTCAATAAAATGGAAGAAGAAATTGAGAGGCAACTTGATGCCAAAGCTGCCAAAACCAATTTAACTGCCACTAATGTTAAGAACATATTGAAACATGTACTTCCTTATGAGCATCTAATGACAATGGTACAAAAATGGCTTCAAGATACAGAAAATGATGTTAACTTTGGTCGTAAGCTAACAAGAGCTAAAGCTAAGTATGTATATATATTTTTGATATTTTATTATTTTAATATTTTATTATATAAAATAGTAAATTACTCTTTTGATTTATAGAGAATTAGCAGCTGCAACTCTTAATATACCATGGCCTATTACTACAGCACAAAAAGCTTCTTCAGAAGTACAAGCTTTGATTCAGGAAGAATTACCAGAAGATTCATCTGATGAAGAATATAATCCTGAACATGATAAGACACAGAGTGATGATGACAGAGAAGTGGAAAGTACATCAAATAGTGATAAAGAGTTACAACCATCAATATCAGTGAATAATAACAATATTATAGCCCCCTCTGAACAACAATCGTCAAATGTGCAATATGACCCTGAAGGAATATTTAAAATGCCACTGTATGTGAGCAAACTTTAGTTATATTAATTGTGTATTTCAATTAATTGTACAATGCATTTGAGTTTCTTAGATATTCTTTACTTATGCAACTCAATCATTCAATTTTTCTCTAACTGACTTTGGTAGTAATTAACAATATTGCATTAATGCATTAGTAATAATTAACAAATATTATTTTTTAAGCGTTCCACTTGGTCCAACAGAAGAAGAAAGCATTAGTCAAAGAACACGCTCTAAGTTACCTATGAGTGAAACTTCTTTGGAAGAAATAGAACAAGCATTTATACCACCTGATATAACTGCTGATATGATTGAAGATTTGGAAGATTTGGAGCAGGATCCAAATTGGCAAGTTTTCTTAAAGGAATTTACACAGCCTTTGCCACAAGATCCAGCTATAGAAGATGATACAGAAGCTGATGATCCTGAATATAATATATTAGAAGATGAGGAAACTGATTTATGTACATATTTTTACATTACCATTATGACTTTTTTATCTTTTTTCTTAATGTCTGTATGATTTATATTTTTAATAATAAATTCTTAATGAATATAGTGGACAAGGAAGAACTTAGGACAGACAAAGCAGTAGAAGTTTCTCGTAAGGAGCAATATGACTTAATTGCAGAATTGCTTGAATTAACTCCTATGTTCCCAATGCAAAAGGAAGAACAAGAAGTGTTAAAAAAAAAGAGACTTCCAGACAATGAAACACCGCCGATTGAAAATAACAACATGGTAAGAAAGACAGATTTGTGTCATATTTGAGCAGAAGACTCGTATTTGTATCTTTATACTTTTAGAATTGCCCTATGGTAGAACTATCAGTACTTACTGAACCTGAATTATCAGAAGTGATGAGTCTTGATCAACGTCTCTTGTTAGCTACGCAGCTTCGGCAACACGTGCAGTTAATGGCACAGCATTTTGTTATGATTCACATGCATCCAGAACATCATTCACTAGCAAAAATATATAAAGAGAACTTGCAGAGCTTAAGGTATGCGATGAATATAAGAAACATGACACAGACTAAACTTTAAACTCTTTTGTATATATAAGTTCTTATTGATATATCAGATATTTGAGCAATGGGCCGAATTCCGCATTTAATGCGGAAAATTTGGAAGACGCTTTAAAATTGGTGTCAACTTGGGAAAATAAGTTTTCCGACTCAAAATTCAGTGCAGATTTCAAAAAGCATGTAACGAATGAAATTGCTAAATCTAAATTGTATCGTGCACAAGGGCGAAAGCGTAATGAAGAATTTTTTCCTGAGTTAGAAGAGTTATTTATAAGAAGTAAAGCTCTTATGTACCCCCAACTTCTACCAGAAATACCTTTCAGATCTGGACTTAATAAAAATATAAAATCTCCATATTTAAAACAGGAAGAAACGTAAGTTTCGAAATTAAATATCTGAATAATATATATCCTTTTTTCTTTAATATATTATTATATAATTTTTATTAATTTTTTCTATTAAATATTTCCAGTTTAATTGCATATGGTATCGAACAGTTCTTACCGTTTGTTCAATCAAAACCAAGAAAGTTCAAAGATAAAAAAAGGATAATGATTGATGTTTCTGAACTTATCTGCCAGTATCTGTTGCCAAACAGAGATGCGCAAGGATTGTTACATCATATCATCAAACTTCGCGCTTCTAAGGATAATAATCCAATTAAGGTGTGTATAATTGAGAATTAAAAAACGTTTTACAGTATGTATATACCAAATATTCTTAAATATTTATATTGAGACTAAAATTAAATTTTATTTACAGCAATATTTTGAAAAAAGATGCGTTCCCAAAACAATACATTACATAACACTTGAGAATAAGCCGAAAGCTCCGATAGATCAACCAATAGAACTCCTACCTCTGAGATGGCAAACTTATCTCAATAATGTAAGTAAGCAATTATGTAATCATACATTTCAAGTAGGATTAAATCGCAATTTTGCAATTGCTTACTGACTATTTTTTTGTACTAATAACATTTTCACAACTATATTAGTTATCTCTTTTATTATTTTTATTACAGCAAACAGAGTATAACAACAATTCAGCAAAGAATAATTACATGATTGACTCGTGTAAATTTGGAAAACAAGGGATTACCATGAATGCAATAGGAAAATCGTATCCCTGTGTCTCTAATAATCATTCCTTACGAAATCCGGTTGTGAATATGTTACCGAAAATATTACCTGCGACTTTGAACCCAAAACTTTCGACTACCGACAAGATTGATAACTCTGCTAAAAAAAATTCTAAACTCAATGTTAGCGAAGACAAAGAAGTACTTGATAATAATGTACAAGCCGTTGAGACGCCTACAGAAACGATTAAAGCACATACGAATGTACAAAGCACTTTGAAAACTGATGCTACAGACATGAAAACACAGACAGATAAAAGTAACGCTAAATTAACTACTATGTTAACTAGAAGTGCAAAAGTATCGCAAAATTTACCGCAGATACGCAAGACAACACCTCGATTAGCAAAAACAAGAAGTGCTCAAAATATGAAGATGATGGCGCAAGCCTTAGGTTCGAAACCCTCGTCTAATTGTGGTGCTCTAAAATCCAAAGAAAAAGACAACACAGATAAGAACGTGGATAAGAACGTAGATGAGCAGTGCGCTATTTCAAAAGTTGTAAGTTTTGCTATGTGAAACTCTCTAGTGTAGTGTAGTTGATATCTATTTATAAATTATAAATTTATTTTAGGATAATGAAGACGAAATAGCGGAATTAATGTTGGCTAGTACAACAATAATCAAGGATCCTGTGAACAGAAAGAAAGCTAAGCAAACTAGAGAAATAGAAATTATAAAAAGATTAGTAAAAGCTGAAAATCCATTAACAGAAGAGGAACGTGACAGAAGTAAGTCAATTAAGTTATAATATGACCGCGTGATAGAATAGTTTTAATTCAATCTGTGCACATGTATTTATCATCTATATATATAATTTTTTTTTTTTTGTAGAATTTGCAGCATCGTATTTTCAGAAGCTACACTTAATGCTAGAATCTAGCAATTCGGAAACATTTAAGAGTGTGATAAAATTATATTTAGACTATTCTGAAAAATTGGAAAGTCTTAATAACCAAACAGTCAGTGACTCTCGTGAGAAAATTTCAACAGATAAAGAAACAGAAGATACCACAATAAAAAAAGATATATTAACAACCAAATTGTACGAAGATGTTTGTACAAAGTTGCAAAATTATCCAGAACTGTGTACGGATTTTTTATTATTTTTAAAACCGCACCAAGCTGCGATGATTGGTAAATCGGTGGAGTATATAATGTTACAAAAAATGAATGATTTCGTTCGCATTGCACAAATATATTTTGCTAAACAACCATCGAGGATAGCAAAGATGATGCAGGCAATCACGCAACTCTCATCTGATCCTCACACTACTTTGGAAAAAGTTCACGCTGTTATGAGTCCTGTTTTCAAGGGTCATCCACTCGTTATGGATTTATTCTTACAAGTTCTACCTACTGCAAAACCTCCTGAAAGGTAATACTTGATTGTTATTTTGTTTATTTAGAAAACCACGAAATTCAAATAGTACGCTAACAAACATTATGTTATATTTCCCAGTTTGTTTGCACCACATATATTTGAGAACTTGACGTGTCCATTCGGACTTTACGATAAAAATGTAACTTGTACTGAAAACTCATTAGAATTATACGAGAATATAGAATTACCCACAACAACATGTCACGAGGATCCATATGGTGGAGAAAATTGTAAATGCAATTGTCATAACACGGACGATCCGAATCTTAAAACTAATACTGAACATTGTATTTCTTGCGGCACACGAGTGCGTATTGCAATGTTTAATATATAATTTTTCATTCTTCTGTTCTTTCTAGTTTGCTTTCTTTAAAAAAAAAAGTTTAATGTCTAAAACGTTGTAACATATATTATTGTTTCACATAATATATAGTTCCTCAACGGAAGAATTTATTTACAAACGCCCGAGGGACTACGACCTGCAAAAATTACATTTCCTGGAGAGGATCAGGAAAAATTAGAAAATATTACGCGCGTATCGTTAAAAATTGCTGACAAAGTCATTCCGTCAATTTCACCCAAAAAACGACGGAAATCGTCGAAGAATGATCCTAATCATCAAGAGGATGTTTGCCAGAAGCAGTGCGCTACAAAAGACGTGTTACTCAAGGAAAACGAAGACAGTGAAAAACTAAAGTCTAAAAGGAATGTAAATTTCACTCTCAAAACGGATCAAAAGAAAGTTTTGAAAAGAATAAGCACTGTAGATACCGCAGTCGCAAATAAAAGAATGCGTATGTCACAGTGCAGGAGTAAACGAGAAAAGAAAACTGAGGAGCATGATGCGTCAGCAGAAGTCAACGAGTCTGGTGTTACAGAGCACGAGAAAACAAATGAACTTAAAAAATCAGAAGTTATTAGTTCTACCGCACAAGTATCATTGCGTGATAATCTGTTAAATACTGAAGTTATACAAGTTGCTTCGAGTTCAAGCACTAGCACTGATTGGGAATCAAGTAACTATCTTTTGAATTTTATACGCAATTTAATATTGTGTGTGTTTGTTAATATAAAAATATAAATATCTTACGCGAAAATATATTTCTATTTTAGGTAATGTAAATACAAGAACAGCAAATTTAAAGCCAGATAATGTGAGAACATCTGATTTAACAATTAACAAACCATGGACACGTCAAGAGGATATGATATTGTTGCAAAATATTAAGAAGGAATATTCTGAAAGTTCATTTTTATTGATAAGTGAACAATTAGAAAATCGTACTGTTGATGAAGTAAGTTTTTTTCTATGGTTTTTCAAATTTATATATCCGTTCTATTTTTATTACATAACATGTAATCTATAATGATTAATACTTGTTGTAGGTAAGAGATCGATGTCAAGTTTTGCTTTCTTTATTACAGAAGATGATGTAAATATATATAATAGACTTTTGTTTATTTATATAATAATGTGATTTATTTTAATATCAATTTAGAAAATATGAATAGAAAAATAGAAAATTTTTATATTAAAATAATTTTGAGATTTAAAAGAGACAAAGAGATTTATTTATATAGAAAAGTAAATTAGAATAAAACAACTTTTGTAGATTCTATATGTATATATAGTACGTTTGCATATATTTTTATATTTATATTTCATCATTAAGTTATTCTTTCGTTAGACTTGTTATTAGTTTAGGTGGTATTTCATATCTAAACATTGTATAATAAATATATATATATAAAAAGATTTAAAAAGAAGACAGCAAATTACTTGCAATATATATTTTTGCGCGAAATACCGCGTTTCGAGAGAAAACTCGAGATATAACTTGAGACTAAGGCGATAGCGCCTATGTCGTTATCAGGCACTGTCTACAAAAAAAAAAAAAAAAAAAAAAAAAAAAAAAAAAAAAAAAAAAA
>QVNV01005594.1:0-55011 GCA_014825455.1 Pseudomyrmex pallidus | reverse complement strand
TCTCTCTCTCTCTCTCTCTCTCTCTCTCTCTCTCTCTCTCTCTCTCTCGTTAACCGTCTCTCGGAAACTCTCTAATTTCTTTCGACGAAGCTCGTGCGGGGAAAAATCGCATGATTTTTTGATGACGACAATCCGACCCGTCTCGCGATACGTCGACATTATTTGCCGTTGGGAATTGACCGTTGTGTGTAACAACGTATGTAAAATCAAACAACAAACCCATCAGCGAGGAGATAACTTCGGGGATGATAACGTCGTTGATATCTGATACGGGGTACGCACGGGTACATCGTTTCAAAGAAAAAGATTCCTCTCACGCAAAGTCCGCAGAGACTTCCGATATATTTCTTCACGTCACGCGCGTGTTGTTTTCTTAAACGGCGTTGCGAAACGGCGGAAAAAAAAAAGTTTAACGCCGGTGTTCCGCGAATAAACCGCACACAATATCGCATGTATGGCGTAATATCTAGATAAAATGTAAATCCCGTTCCGCCGCGTGTACTTGGGATTTCGAACACCCCCGCAACACAGTCGTTCCGTTTTCGCGCCCGTTTTCTTTGCGACAATTTTTTTTTTTTTTTTATCACGTGCGTCGAGCTCACGTTAAGCTCCCGAGACGAGAGTCTCGCGTTCGATTATTCGATATAGTCTTTATTCAATTACGACCGATTCCACTTAGGGGCGCAGGCAGGAGCGGCGTGCGTGTCCGTTCTTGCCGCTTATTATTTATCGGATTTAGACACGCGCGCGCGTGTCGTTCTCTTCGGTTTGTTACCGAATATACGACCCGGAAACGAGCAACTTTTCCCGAGTTCTCTTCCCAACTTACGCCAGTTATCCGGAATTCTCGCAATCTCCGAAGTATTCTCCGACGTAAATTCCGGCGCAGTTGTAACTCGCGCGCGTCGGCAAAAGACTCTCTCTCTGCAACATTCGTACTAACTTATTCTCGGGAGTTCGGGGGGAGTTATCCTCTCGCGAGAGTTCTTTGGTGTGTGTAAACTCGGAGATGCACTCTCTCTCTCTCTCTGTATTGTTTTTTTTTTATTTCGTTTTTTGCAGCGAGAGAAACGCGAATTAGTTTTGACACGCTCCTGCAGTTCGCGATGGCTTCCGTGTAATTGGATTTTCCGCGGATTACACGCAACCGGCATCTTGAGACATCGCCGGAGTATATCGCCGGCGATCAGTCAAGAGATGCGTTCTTGTGATTTAGTCAAGACAATATAAATTTTATATCGCGCTCGCGCGCGCATTTTGCGAATAACACACGCACACACATGCGGTCCGTTCGTGGAAAGAAAAAGATCAGGAGTTGAAAAAACTGCACAAAGATTTTGCGGAAAAAGTTTCACTCTCCACTTTAATGCCTTTTTCATGATTTAGAGGAATGGAATTTCCTTGGAAAATCCCTCTTGTGGGACTTTCGTGATTAGACATCGCGGTAACAAAATTTTAAGTTGAAATCCGGTTAAAATATATAGTGTACGCGTTGAAATTAACTGAAGAACAAAGTTTCGTCGTCTGTTTGCTTCTACCGAGCTGGAGTTCGCCGGAATCCTTTAATTTTCAGTGTTAAATAACCTCCATAATTAGTTGAAGTTCTCTCTCTCTCTCTCTCTCTCTCTCTCTCTCTCTCTCTCCTCTCTCTTTCTTTTTCGTTCCCACGGGATAAGAGTAACTCCAAATTTGCTTTAGGAAGACACTATTGGAGTTCGGAACGGTTTATCACGTTACACTTACGCGGCAATGAAGCGACAAATTTTTAAAGAGAGAGAGTCGGCTTTCGTCCGCGCCCGCTCGAATCGCACCGGATTATTTCGCGTTTGCGGGATTAAAAATTACTCATCAGGGTGTAAAAAGGGTGCATCTCGCATACAACCAACGCATTTGTTGCATACATTTTATAATTCATTCGTTTTAATCTCTTGTGTGTATTTTTTTTTTTTTTTTACATCGTCTAAAGGTTAAAACTAAAAATAAAATATGACATTAAAGCGCAAATACCGCGCAACGACGGTACGGCTAATTGGTGATTACTTCGGCGATTACGTGCCGCGAAGATCCGTATTAGCGCAAAAACAGAGGAACAAAAATTGCAAAACCGTACGATCGAAATTTTTTCCAAGTTGAAAGAAACAATTAAGTTGATCTTTGACAGTCGTCGTAATTACACGTGCGATTCGTCGGCGATCGAAAAGCCGAGTAACGAAACAATTTGCATTCCGAGGTGTGGTGAGTCGCACACACACATATCGTTTCGCGTTTCGAAACAGGAGGTGAAATAAAATATTAACGCGCGCGCGTAAACTGTGCCAGTTTCGAACATTGTTCGATAATGACACACACACACACACACGTTATCCGTCGATTCTCACGCAATTCTCATGTAAAGCGGCAATATTCGACGCATGTCGCGGACGCTCCGTGACGGGGTTGTTACGACGCCAATTTCGCGAGCGCGACCCCGCGCGATTAATCCGCCCGCGCCCGCGGTCGAAGCAACAACCCAAACGACGACGATGACGATCGTTCCCGCGGGAGAGAACCGCACTCTCTGCGCCGCCGTCGTTCGGGGAGAGTTTACTGCCAGTTTTCTATTATACGACCACTTCCGCAATTGCGCTTCGCGGGGCTCGCGTGTAAGTGGGCAATTTGCATTCGCGGCGGATATCGTACGCGGAACGATGATGATCGTAAGAAAATTTACGGCCGCCCGATGAAAACGCGCGCGCGTATCGATTCGGACGCCGGCAATATATATAGCGCGCGTTACCGTCGCGACGACGCCTCTGAAAACGGCGCGCGATATCTCGTCCCAATGAACGAAACAATAGAGCGCGCCGGCCATTTGATACGCCAAGCCGCATTTCGCGTTAAAAACACGCGGGATTTATCGTCGCGAACATATAAAACGGGCAAAACGATGCGATTTATCCGCGTACTGTGTATGTGTGTGTGTGTGACGCGCGCGCGCGCGTCTTAAGAAACTACTCTCGCAACTGAGTTACAGTTGAACACTTCGTTAAACGGGATCTTTGACAAAGTTTCCACCGGCGGATGGAAATTGCCGGTTAATTTAGCGTTGTCGTAATTGCTTGTATTATTTAACGCGGAAACCTTCCCGAATAGAGTTGGCAACTCCATCCGCGAGTACTTTGTCGAATCTCTTTTCGTTTTCAAGCCGATTTCTCGCGCGCGTACTCACATCTCTGATCGAGAGCGCGATTTTGCCTCGGGCGAAAATTATTTCGGTCGCGCCCGGTTCGGTCTGGTCTCGACCAGTTCTCCTCGTAGTTTGAAACCGGCCGACGCGGTTTAACATTCCGGGACGGAAAAGTCCGTCGCGCGCGCCGATAATTGCTGCAGCTGCGCGCGCGAGTTCGTTTAAACGACGAGCTCTCTCTCCCCTAATGACCGCCGCGTTGCCGCTAATTGATATAAATGCGATCCGGCGCGCCGATTACAGTGCGCAATCTTCCCACTTGGACGCGACGCACGTCTTCATTTTCTCTCTCCTCTGGCAATCCTTTGCCCCGAAAGTCTATATAACGAACCGCGGAGAAAAAAGAGAGCGCTATTGAAAAATGCAATAACGAGACCGCAATTCCCGTCCGAAATATGACGTTATTTTTAATTTCTCGCCGCCAATTAAAAAAGTTCGCGGTAGTACATATACGTCCGTGCGGTACAAAATTTGAACGAGCAAAACACGTCGCTGCGAACTTTCCGACGACGATATATAAAGTGGAAAATATTTAACCTTCTGTTGTACCGTCCGTTTAACTTTTAAGTCGCGTACTGACATCGCTTTGTTTCGGTCTCCAATTTCATTTTTATAATGTGGTACACACGTCTGTCTTGTTCCGTCACTTCTCCTTTGATTATGAAGATTGTTTGTTCGCGATTGTCAAAAAAACAATAAATAAAATCTTTGAAAATTTTTGCTGGTTTTGTTGCACAAATTTTTTTACACGCGCGAAAAAAATTCGGGTTAAGTTTTAAAATTGAAGAAAAAATGTTCACACGCGAGAGTGAGAACAGATTTATTTAAATTTCCACAATTGACACGTGGTCTCGAAATCTCGACACGTATAATCTCGTCGGTGATTTGGGGAAAATTCCGCCGGGACGATCGCGCGTAACATTTCTCATTACTTACGGCCCCGACTGCGTGTACAGGGTAGGAGGATGGTAAACCGCTCGCACATGCGACGCACACGTTTGCGACCTTGAACCGGGCGCGATCCGCATACGGTCCGCGTTACGATACACACGTCGCGCACGTATGTGCAAATAATCTGGACGGGAGCCAATCGGTCGCGCGTGATTCCGAAGGGAAATTTTTGGCGCGTTTTTGCGCGGATTTTGCGTCGAACAATTCTGACACGAGCGAGGAGAAACGTCCGTGTGTGCAAGATTTGTTCGACAACAGGTGTCTCGCTCTCTTCGACCGAGTCGAGAGACACGTCCCGCAGAAGAATCTGCTCGTTTCTGCCGGTCGAAAGATTTTGAAACGATTATTTCGTTTGCTCATTTTGAGAATAAAATTGTCTAATTTTCGCGGTAACACGTACGGCAATTTGTGTACACATTGCATTCGATTTATTGCGATATTATTGCGCACAATAAATTGCTATGAAATTCTTCGCGAACTCGACAATACACCGTTGCGGAAAAACGGGCACACGTACGCGGGTGGTTTACAATTTATTTTCTTTCTGGTTTTTGCGCGTGGTTTCGCGCTCGACGGCGCGGCGAAGTTTGATGCTCCCGTTAATTGAACGGATAAAACGCACGAGTAAAACTGCCGTGGATTTTCGCGTGTTTTTCCGCACGTCGTCGCGAAGGGAGAATCGAACGGTCGAGCGACTCCGCTCCTTTGTTCGGTCCTAAACGAATTTCATTGATCGCCTAGGGAACAAACGTTACGCAAGGGTTTGCTGTAACATCGAGCGACCGCAGTCGCTTGGAATTGTCGACGTTGTTTATCGACAATACGCGCTTTCGCGAGCGAAGATAATCGTTTATCTTTCTCCACGGGTGCAGTCAGTGGTGAAAGTCACGCTCCGGCGCAGCTGCGGGCGGTCTATTCGTGGACTTTTATCACTGACTGTTATATTACCGGCGAGCTCCTGCGTGCGCATCGACGAGCCGAGTTTCGTAAGGAAAACTTACGTAAGAATAAATTTCGCCCTGTTTTTCGTATACCTGCGCATAATTTTTTCATCTCAACTCGAATTTAGCTCTGACGACATATCTCAGAGATAATAAAAAAAAAAAACAGTCATCGAAATTATTTAAGTGCTGGCATTTTTAATTTTCACGCGCGATAGAAATTTGTGGTTTTACGATTTTCTTGGATGCATCGCGAAATTCTCGTCTAGTTGTTTTTTCTTTTTTTTTTTTTTTCTTAACGTTTTGTTCTCGTGTTTCGCCGAACAGATTGAAACCGATCGAGAGAATCGCATTAGCTTTGTCGGCGTCGCGGGTTACAACGCGGCTCCGCGATTCCATAATTCATAAGAGCGACCGAAGGAAGGGATCGCGCGCGTTTCCTTTTCTTTATTCATCCCCTCTCGCGTCTCTGTATTCTCCCCTTTCCCAAGCATTCGAAACTCCGGCCAACGACGTCGATGAATCGCGCGGCTTTTCGCGTAATGGCGTGCGACCGGGAAATTCGCCCGAGTCAACAAGTGATACCTATCGATCCTTGTCAGTCGAGAATCGTTTCCTCCACCACCCCATTTTTTTCCGTTCTTTAACGACGACTCGTGTTTTTTTTTGTTTTTTTTTTTACCGCGACGTATCTCCTTCCTTTCCTCGGCACTTTCGTGCGACACGCGTGATGGATACGATCGCGCGCGCGTCACGAAGAGAAACATGGCGTCGTGATCCCGCGATGATGATTATTCATAATATAAAAAGTCCTTGCTATTGTCTCTCGCGGCCGTGGGCGTAGCCGGCGGACGGGCGAGTTTGTTTTTCGCTCGCACATTTACAACAACCCCCTGGGACATCCGGGGGAACCCGTACGACCTCGCAACACGGAAACAATCGCGAATTGTTTTTTTTTTTTTTTTTTGCGAACAAGTTTTAATATACGCGACATATCGTTCGTTTCAATTCAGCGACGAAATCTAGACCGTCATCGGATGTAAAACAGTCACGGCACTTTGTTTCGGCGTGTAATGTAACAATGGTATTTATTTTCGGATCACATGGTCACCTCGTGTCAGAAATTTATTTTGGAGGAAATAAATCGACGGATCATCGGCAATGATCGTTTTTTTTTTTATTTTATTCTGAACTACGCGGAGAGAGACGCGGGCTAATTTCGCCGGTTTTTCGACAGCTCGCATCAAGGTTCACTTCCAGCTAAAGGGGGAGGAGGAAATGGGAAGTGCTTGATGAACTATCGTCAGGGATAATAGCGAGGCCTGCTCGATAACGAGGTTTCCGTGCGCCGAAGACGGCCCGGTAATCGTCTTACCGTCTTTAACGACCTAGTAGAAAGCGTCCGCGGAACGTCTTCCGATAGTTGCTTGCACAATGGCCTTCCCCCGTACGGGAACAATCACGCGTTTTCTTGTGTGCTCACACACACACACACGCGCACGTGTGTGGATGTAAGATCCAAGAGCGAAAAATAATCGCAGAAGGGTTTGAAAACTTTTGTCGATTCGCGTTTTGTTATATCTTTGAAAAAATAATAATAATTTATCGTTTCTCGGGGTTTTCGTCGAACGGAGTTTTTGCAAGAGAATATTTGAATCGCGTAATTTCGTGTAAATAAGTTTCTCGCGCACGTCGCGTAATCGCGAGAGCGTAGCGTTGCGCACAGCTACGTCGAGGTGTGGCTTCGAGGATCGATACTTGTGTATTTAGTTATCTTTCTCTCTCTCTCTCTCTCTCTCTCTGTTTTCTCTCTCTTTCTCTCTCTTTTGTCAGCTACTATTTGTTATCGTTCCGTCGATTTTTTCCGTTATCGCCTGCATCAGCGTAAAAAAAAAAAAAAAATCGTTCGCGCGTGTTTACGCGTAGCTTCTCTCGCGAATTGACCGAGGGAGAGGGAGAGAGAGAAAATTGATTTTCAGCGCCCAAGTTCTCCGGGGAGGAAGTTTATCTCCGAAATTTTTTTCCTTTCTCCGCGCGCTCGAGATATTTTTCCCTTCTCGCCTCGTCGCGATGAAAATTCTCGTCAATAATATACCACGCCTTAGTATAGTAGTATCCGAGCTCGTTTTTTCCGATCACATTCTATTGGATCGAACGAGAGGGGGAGAGAGAGAGCGCGCGAGGAGATGGATTCCGGTTCTCTCGCTTTTCTCGCGCGCAGCTCGGGAGATCATTTGAAAAGGTCGCTCTCCGAGAAAAAGAGAGAGAGAGATGGAGGGAGAGAGGACGGAAATACGCGATCGACGAACTTGATATATACGCGACACATTTTTCGATTTCCGTCGTGCGAGACTTTATTTATTTGATTCTTTTTTTTTTTTTTTTTAACGACCGAAGAGAATGTGGCACAGATCGCATTACGGATGCGTGTTTACGTCGATGAGGGGTGCGCGAAAGAAGTTTGGCGCGCAAGAGAAAAGAATGTATTATCATTCAATCAGAGCAGCTTATTGCGTGCGATAGCCGTTTGCTCGCAATTTTTCATCTTTCCTTCCGTCTCCCTTTCCCGACGGGGAAGAACCTTTATCGCAACCTTCTCTCATCGCCGATACCGTATTCTGATAATGCTCATTCTCATCTCCTTTTTCTCCCCGCCCTTATCCTCCCCTTCCCGGAGTTTCCTATCTCGAACTCTTCCGTTTGGATCTTATTGGATCGGGCGTGGATATCAAAGGGAAGAGAAGATGAGCCCAATCTTCCATACATAGCTTTTTGATCCTTCCGTAGATGAAAGTTACGCGACGAGCCTTTGAGAATTAAAATACACCGAAACCACTCGTACATTTAATCGCACCTTTTCCGTTTGTTTTTTTTTTTTCTTTTTCAACGCGCTCTCTTGTCGTCTTCTCATTGCGATCGTGCGATAATATCTATTTACGACCTGTTCGCCAATTCTCGATCGTCGACTGACGTAAACGGAGGATCCCGAGAAATATCTCGCAATTCCGCGCAACGGTGCCGGTTCGAGAGAACAACCGATGGCGTTTTCTATCGATGTGGAGGATTGAAAGGAGCTGCCGCGTCTCGGTGTGGGCGCGTCGTTAAATTTTCTTTGCCCAACGCGGGGGTGTGACTAGTCGATGTGTGCGGGAAATACCGCCTTTTCGCTTGATTGGCGAGATCTCGTCGCATCGGTGAAACGAGTTTTCGTGATACGTCTGTCACAGGGAAAAAGTTTCGATCTCATTATGGCGCGCGGCAATCCAGTTCGTTGATCGATCTCTCTCTCTCTCTCTCTCGCAACAGAAATGCGGGCGCATTGCGGACAGACGAGAGGAGCGAATTAAGAAGTTGAACAACGTCGAGGAGTAAGTCGCCGCGGCGAAGACATGCGGTCGGTTTCCGAGTCTCGCACACATGTATATTGCACGAATAGGAGATAGCGAGTATTATTTCTGTCACTTTCCCAAACTGAATAACCGAAGCGCTCGCAAGCTGAAACAATAATTCGCGGACTTGATTATATTCGTAAGAATTCGCGACGTATCTTTAACAGCGCGCGTCTCCTCCTTTCGCGCGGAAGAGGATTCGAATTCCGAGAAGGAGGAGAAGTTGGGAAGAAGCGTTTGCCTAAAACTACATACTAACTCCGCGGCAACTTTCTTCGCGACGAAGAAAACTCTCTCACGTTCATTAAGAAGCTTGAGCAATCTTGACATTTGGACTCCGAAGCGCGCCTCGTGAAGGAGCTTAAGCTTCGCGAAAGGGTTTCTTTATCTCTCTTCGTCGAGCGGGAATCGCTTCGCGTCGATTATTGCTCTCTGGCGAATGCAAAACGAGAGCGCAAGCGTGTGACGTTTCTTTTCGCGCGCGTCAAAAAGCCAGCCAGAGCGTGTTCTCACTTGACTCTGATTAAACTCGATTCGCAGTTCGATTCTCGATCGGTTCCCCACGTCGATCTTAATGAAACGAACGGAATTCATTTTTTCTTTTTTTTTTTTTTTCATATCAATCTACTTTTCGAGATTTAGTTTGGTCAAGCGCGCGTTTGACAACGAAATGACAAAAGTGTGTTGTAACGAGGATTCGCGACGCAAATAATTGCGTCAAAGGTTGATGCTTGTAACGGACACTTCTCTCGAATTACAGATAGATTTATTTTATTCGCCGTCTTGTTGCGCGCGTAATTTTATTATTCCGCGATTTAAACGCACGCGCTTGTGTTCTCGCCCACATTTTCTCTTTCTTTCTCTCTCTCGCATCGCTCGGTCTCGCGAATGGCGCGATAAATCGAGCGCGATCATTAGCTCGATGTCGCGCGGCCACTTGGCGCGAGCTAATTGGCGACAATTCGTTCTCTGTCTTCGACAGAGAGAGAAAAGGCGTCGCAGAAATTCGACGCGGCGACGAACGAGCGACGCAATCGTCTCGGATGGCAATAAAGATCGGCGCTCGCTCGCTAGCGAGTGGCACGTTCAAACGACACCATCTTCGCCGATGTACGAACGAGAGAAAAAGAGATCTCTTATACCCTACCCCGTTCCGCGTATGTAATATCGCCGCGTTTTCTCGGCAGTAACCGCCGAGAATGGCTCGGTCGTTAAAGCTCCTCGACAGCCGCTGGAATTTAGACAGGAAAAGGCTTTACGAGTAGGTCGCGCGCGCGCAATATTCCGATCGCAGCGAATCTCCTTTCCTTACGATCGTTGGAAAAGTTTTTCTCGTGTCGGCATCGTTTTTCGCGAAATATCGCGCGCGCACGCGCGCGACGGCAAATATATGAAAGCCGGAGGCGATAAAATAAAATCGTATGAAATATATGTACAAGAGTTGTGTGGGTATGTTTTATCTTAATGACCCGATTTTACAACCCCCGGCGTATATAGATAACAAACGGCGTAATAACAAAACGAAACGGAAAGGCTAATATACGGAAAACCCAGATGCGGCTCCAAAGCAGGGAGGAGGAGAGTAGCGCTTTTAATGACACGTATACAGAGAGCGCGATATCGCGCTCCCCCGTTCCTGTCAAGGTCCTTTTCAGAGAGAGAGAGAGAGATATGTGTGTATAATACATACACGTGCTATCTAAATATAGGAACCATTTAAAGTGCAAGGCCGTCGTAACAAGTAGCCTCACTCGTCTCGTCATCCTTTCTGTTTCAGTGAGATTGCACGACAGTATACAAGAAGAGAATTTCCATTATCTCGTCTTTGATCTGTAAGTATGAGAAAACCCCCGTCGGACGTAATTCCTATCTCACGTTACACGCACGCTTTCTCGATACATCTTCGATTTGTTTTGTTTTTTATCATCTCTCGGATCGCGCATATAACCTTCACGCACAATTCATCTCAATCCTATTCATTAAAAAGCGCTTGTGTCAGTTTTGCGCCGATCGAATTAAGCCTGCGACGAGAAAAGGCGCGACATTCCGTCGAGTCATCGCGTTTCATCTCGCGAGAATCTAATTGCGTCGAGCCACCGATACCGATCCGGCTGCTCCGGTCTTTCAACATCGTCGGAACGACGAGAAAGTATCTAATTTAATTTCTCCGTTACGCGCTACAAGAGATCTTTGTCTCTTTCTCGCCACGTGTCTCGGCCTGACATGACTTCGCTGTAATCTGTCGTCGATTAATTCGCGCCGGTTGCACGGCGGAGAGATTTAATTCTCGACCGTCTCTCCGACTTTTTTTTTGTTTTGTCACTCGATTGTGATTAGCCTGTTTTTTGTTGTTGTTGTTGTTGTTCAATCTTCGAATTGCGCGCGCGATCCGTCTCGTAATTGGCGCAAATAATTATCTTCGTCTTTCGATCGACGACTTTAATTTTGTTTACACGTTCGTGACGAATCTCTTTTTATTATTATTCCGGACACGCCGGCGGAACGGACAAGCGGCGCGGCGTTTGTCGAGAACGTAGCGTAGCTTATGAAAAAATTCATGCTACTTTTATTTCCGTCGAGTTCTTTCTCGCTGCTCGCGCAATATTCTTTTTTTTTTACATTCGATTCCGCGCGCGCGCTCGCGAAATGGAATTGAAACGTAAAACGCTTACAGAGTCACCGGCGGAGAACTGTTTGAGGACATCGTCGCCCGGGAATTCTACAGCGAGGCCGACGCCTCGCACTGTATTCAGCAAATCCTGGAAAGCGTACACCACTGCCACCATAACGGAGTTGTGCATCGGGATCTGAAAGTACGTGGGAGAGAGAAAGAATGTGTATGTCTGTGTGTGTGTGTGTGTGAATGAGAGAAAAAGAAAAAGAGGGGAAAAGAGCGCTTGTCGAGCGGGGAGATCACGCCGGCGTTTGCAGAATAACCGATGTTGAAATAAAGCGACCGTCGTGTCCCGTCGGTTTGTATAGTTTCGTCCTCGCAACGACGACGTTTTCCACAGACACGTACCAACTTGGGAAATCCACGATAATAGCAAGACGGTTGAAAAATCCCGGCGTCGCGCAATAAAAGCAGCGCGCAAATTTTTAAATTGAAAATGTGCGCATTTGCGCGAGGAATAAATGGGTTACGCGAGAAATAATACGAAAGTGCGCGCAATCGCGTGTCAATTCGCAACATTTTCTAGCAGCGGGGCAATGTTTCAGATTTTTCCTACAGTGTGTTGTTGTATCGCATTCGCGACATCGAAGCTTAGCCGGCAGCTTTCATTTGCTTGTCTGTCTCCTCAATCGAATCTCTTTTGCTAAATTAGTATCTTCGCATTTTCGACGAGATATCGCGCGCGAATTCGAAGTCTCGGGCGAACTCGCGCGGGTGTAAAAGCCACGCGTCCGTTTGGCAAGTGCGACAAAAATTTTCTGTTCCAGCCGGAAAATTTACTCCTCGCGAGCAAAGCGAAAGGGGCGGCTGTGAAACTAGCTGATTTCGGCCTGGCGATCGAAGTACAGGGTGAAGCACAGGCATGGTATGGTAAGTTGATTGTTTCTCTCTTCCTCCGTTTAATTAAAAAACGAAAATCTTTTTTTGTCGGCGATAATTTCGCGCGCCAGAGCGGATCGCGCGGCGCGCTTTGATGTTGCGCGACACAGCGATATTTAATCCCCCACTTGGCGACACGAGGTGCTCGATCGTCTTTCATCGCGACTATGGATGAGGGATCCTCATTACGAGAGATCCGGTTGTTCGCGCGGTGATGAATAGTCATGTAAATCCGTCGCGCTCGAATCGGATCCGTCAAAACGCGGAAAAAAAAAAAGAACATTTCGAAATCGGTTTCGTTTTTTCGCATCCGGAAGTTTCGCAGCCACGTCATCGCGCGAAATTCGAACAAAAAAAAAAGCAACAGCGGGTTTTATTCTCGCGACGCGTATAGAAATTTTTCCGCAACCTACGAGTTCGCGTTACTTATTTACAACGGGGACCGTTAAACGACAAGGATATCAATCGTGTATAAACACGAACGTTCAGCGATTTAAGTTAGATAGAGAGAAAGGCAGAGAGAGAGAGAGAGAGAGAGAGAGGGAGATTGACAACATTTCGCAAACTGTCGCCGGGGGTTCAAGTTGCGAACTTGATACAGTCGACACTGGTAATTTACAAGCCAACCGTAGTTTTGCTACGGAATAGTCTCGTCTCGTCTCTCTCTCTCTCTCTCTCTGTCTCTCTCGATATGTATAGTCACAACTTACATACAATGTGTATCTTTTCTTCGTATCGCGTAACGTGTCATTTTCTTACGGCAAAGCACGGAATTTGCATAATGCAGCAATATATCAATGAGAAAAATCGAGACCGTTGCGAATCTTTCGTTATTTCAGAATGACGTTTTTCTTTTCGAAGAAAAAAAGTTCTTCGCTCGAGATGGAAAAAGAAAATAACTTTTCATATTTTTTTTTCTTATGTAAATGTTTACACGCGTTCGAGAACTTTATTATTTAAATCGTGCGTTTTAGAGACACTCAGTGCGTTTCCATTTTTAAATCGCGACCTGCTCCATCGCGTTTGTATCGTCTCGAGAGCTCCTGTGAACTCCCCGACCTTTCCGTTTATTTCGCGCTCTGCCCGTTCGAGATTTGCATATATATGTATATATCTCAGACTCTGTGTACAACGCGCATTTGAATGCAGGTGAACTCATTGAAATAAGTGCCTGGCGGAGGCCGATTGCTCGTTTTTGGTCTCGTTTATGCAAAAATGCGCGCGGCGAAAGTTTTCCGATAGCGCGCGACCTAACTTTTCCGCACTTTTTCTCCCGTACGTACGGGGGATAGAGAGAGTTTTACAAACCAACCCCCCATCCCATCCAATCGTGATTTCCGATTCTCTTTTCGCGTGTTTTCGGAGCAATCTTTTCTTCGGAAAATTTTGTTGAAAAGTCAAATATATTTTTAAATTTGTTATAAAATATTTCACATGTAGAAGAGAGACGAGATTTTAAAGTTTTATTTCATTTTCTCACAATTCGAATTGTGTTGCATTTATCGTTTTGTATTTTAACTTTATCTCTCGAACGAGAATCTTAAAAAGATTTAAATTAAGATCAAAGGTTTTTCTTTTTCGAAACTTTTATTCACGTTCTGATACGCGATTGCGTATCCCGGCAACGAACTCGTTGGCCTCTCACTTTTATCTCGACGATCGATTTTTTGTTCTCTCTCTCTCTCTCTCTCTTTCTCTGTGCCTTTGGCCGTAAGTAAATGCGCGTGTACCAAATCCGTCAGGAGAAAAAAATTCACGCCGAAAAAGAAATTAATAATTTTTTTTTTACGCGCGAAATTGCCTCGGTAATTGAATTTATTAAGCCGCGAGAAGGTGAAAAAAGAGCACTTTAAATCGAAACGCGCGCGTTGTGTATTATTCGACAAATCAACATTTATTTTATTGTTTTTTTTTTTATTACGTTATTTTTGTAATGCACAAAAAAAAAGGTATCGAGATATTTTTCAATCTTTTATTTAACGTATTTGCAAAAGCGCGCCGCGCGTGATCGCGCACATAAAAGTTGAACAATTATCAAATAAAATCCAAAAGCAAGAGCGTTTCTTTTTTTCTGAAATTCCCAATATTTCTCTCTCGCTGTCTCTGGTTTTGTGCGCTCGTTATCTCGTGCGCGTACCTATGTATAACAAAATGATCGAAATAATATGAGAAATAGACGAAACGTATGGAAAAATTCTTTATTGAATTAATAAACGCAAAGGTGTGCGCGCACCGGCGTTTGGTTCTTCAAAGCGTGTTTTTCCTGTAATTGTCACTGCTCTCTTATCTATAGTTTTTAAATTTGTTCGCGCGCAAAACACAAAGAACGAGAGAAAGAAACATCGGGAGAGAAATTTGCGAAAAACAAACGCAGTCAAGCGTTGCTTTGTACATTCTTGTATGCGTTTTCACAACTGTGCGGTTCTTGGCGAGACGCGGTAGTGGACCACCGCGCTCGTGAGAAAATATTTTGGCAAACGGATGTGTGTAAAACCATATACAACTCGTACGACGTGGGGGAATCTACAACGTAGTCGCTCTGGCGCAATATTTCCGTGGGCAACCATATAGTTGGCGTTTTAATTGCGCGGCCGTGCTTCTCTGCTGCGCCCAAGCAGACTGCGCGTTTCGATCGCAATCGCGATTACATAACACGGCGTGCCTATCGACTAATTAATTACACGTGTCCGATAGAGTATAAAATTGTCGGGAGAAAAATTGAAACAAAAAAAAAAAAAAAACAAAATATGTATCTTGGCGCACCGGATTGCCGCGCTAATTGCGAATATTTTACGGCGTGCTTGCGTCGCCTCGTTGTGCAATTTTTCGATTCGTCTCTCCTTCGGGGATCGAGGGATACATTTCTCGAATTGCAACGATAAATATTTATCAGATGCGAACCGCCGATCGCGTGTGAAAATTCGTGCGCATTGCGGACCGCGCCAAAATTGCAATGTCGCAAATTGCAAAACGGAACTTCGAACACACACACCTACGCGTTTATCGGAATCGGATAGAGATAAATGCAACACAGTTATTTTTTGAAAATTACAACAAAAATTCTCTTCTAAAAAAAAACCTGCGCGTCGGCGGTTTCTTTGTGTGCGGAGATTCGATTATGTGTGTGTTTTTCGTGTGAAGTAAATGAACTCGAGCGATCGTTCAAAAAGGTTTCGCTGGAACGCCCGGCTACCTCAGTCCAGAGGTGCTGAAGAAGGAGCCGTACGGGAAACCAGTCGATATATGGGCGTGCGGTGTCATCCTGTACATCCTCCTCGTCGGCTACCCGCCGTTCTGGGACGAGGATCAGCACCGACTCTACGCGCAGATCAAGGCCGGATCGTACGACGTGCGTATTGCGACAGTTTTGAACCTTTTCACGATCTTGAAATTATTTGAAGCACGAGAAAACGCTTAGATTAAAGAGAATTTTTTTTTTTTAACAAAAATAGAGAAATAGTGGAAGAGCAAAAGAAAGATTTTGCGATTTCAATTTTATTACATCAGTTTTTTCGTACATTCGGATTTGCGAGTTGTGTAACATTAATCGCGCGGCGTCACGTGAAGAGATTTTAACGTGAAGAATTAACATTGTTTTTTTTGCGCTTTATGTTCTGCGCAGTATCCAAGTCCAGAATGGGACACGGTCACGCCGGAAGCGAAGAACCTCATCAATCAGATGCTGACGGTGAATCCGGGAAAGAGGATCACCGCCAGCGAGGCATTGAAGCATCCATGGATCTGCGTAAGTTTTTGTTCTATCTCGCGCGCGCGCGCAATTATAAAAAATCGTAAAATAACGCCGGGGCGAAACTCCGATTTAATTCTCGCGTTAGTAGATACATCGCTAAATACGTACGTGTCCGGATCGCGTTTCTCGTGTAATATATCATTATATATATATATATATTTATGTAACGCAGTGTTACGTAAAACGCGATATGACATATTCGTAATTTGATACATTAAAATGTTACAGTTGCTAAAATCGGATAAAATTTTAAATTGAATACACACAAATGTGACTCGGCGAAATATAGTCACGCGCAACTCATTTTTATTACTATTAAAAATGAAATGGAATATTTTTAAGTTTAATTTCAATTTTCGCGATGTTTGCGCAACAAACGTTACAAGAATAAACGCGCGCGCGCGCAGCTGTCAGTCCGAATAACGCAATATCTGGATTTGATTTTATCTAAATTCTTCGAGTCTGCCCTTTTCTCTCCGGGCACGCGAACCGATCGTTTTCTTCGCGAGCTCGAATAAAATTGCATTCCTGGTGGAAAGCGTGTGCGCGCGAGACCTAATTTCAAACAATTTAATCTAATTACTTCCTTCGAGGGGAGGACGACGACGACGACTGATGTCGTGTTTACTTTTTGTGTTTCAGCAACGTGAGCGTGTCGCATCTGTGGTCCACAGACAAGAGACCGTGGACTGCTTGAAGAAATTCAACGCAAGGCGCAAATTAAAGGTAAATACATCTCTGTCTTTCTCATTTCGCCTCTTCTATACATATATTTAATCCGACGCAATATATTTGCAATCTCACGTTGCAATGTAGACCTTCAATTTCATTATCTGGCGATTATCGCGCTTCCGCGATTTTCCCATCTGCTATAGGAGACAATTCTCGCGGTTTGTTATTCGAAAAACAACTCGGTTATCCTCCGAAAACAAAACCGCGGAGTCGCGATAAACAAAATATTATACATTTTTTTCTCTGTCTCTCTCTCTCTCTAGTTTGTTGTGTGCGCGAGATTTAAACTAAAACCCCCGTGTGGATATTCTGTTGTTTAAATTGGTTTATGCGATCGAGAGTGAAACACGTTTTTGTTTCTTGTCGAACACAAAAGCGAGCTTTATGTAATCGAGTTTGGCAAATATTATTCGCTTTAATTATCAGACCGAGAGAGAGAGAGAGAGAGATACAAGAGCGGGCGCAAGAATTATCTCGGTTTAATTTGCGAGATCGATTCTGTAAAATTTGTGAAACGTGGAAGAGGATTGATTTCGCGAAAGAGGAAGAGAGAGAGCGAGCTCGCGCGATTGGCAAGCTTTTGTGAGGGCGCCCTGTTCCGGCGTAGGGAGGGATTACGCGAAATTTGTTTGATACGCGATTATTATCAACCGGCCCGGAATTTTAGAACCGGGCGGCGGCGGCGGCATGGAAATGTATGACACGCTAATCGCGCAAATTCTCATTCTAGCCGGCCGCAAAATCTCATATATTAGCCCCGGCCATTTACAGATGCAAATTCCATTATGTCCGCTTATCACGTTGCGGTCGAGATTGCGCTCGTGCGGCGTTGCCGACGTTAGTAACATCTGTAAAATTAGAACGACACGCCGCGGAGCGGTAAATTCCCCCGCTTATCGGTTCTTGTGCCGCCGGACGACGGCATAACGTCAGATATCCCGTACCGCCGCCGCCGCCGCCGCCGCGGTAAGTTCAATTTCGCAAATCGGTGCACTTAATCTTCCAGAAAAAAAAAAAAAATGCAGTTGAGTTTGCAAATAATCTCACGATTTAAAAAGCGTGGCGAAAACATTTTGAGCGTGCGGCAGTTCGGACCGTATAAATTTCAGTTAGTTACGTTTTTTTTTTTTTTTTTAACAGCGCGTTTAAGCGTTTTAGATACGACGATTTTTTACCCGAGGGAATATATTCCATCATTTCGGTCGTTTCTTTTCACACGAGTTTTATCGCGTCTTTTAAAATTGAGAGAATATGCAAAATCTTTGTGTGGAAGATTTTTACACAGATTCAGCAAAATTATCTGTGCCAACACATGTGACGCGTGTTAATCATCTGGAAACAAAATACATATTTCCCTGTCGAAGATTCGGTCGAGAAATGCGAGACGTTTTGGGTTCACAGACGTGTTTGTAATTCGCTGAGATAAGCTTTCGCGAATCACTGCTCTCCAGCAACACCGGGAATTCGATGAGGAATCGATAAATCGCTCGCACGCTCTCTCTCTCTCTCTCTCTCTTTTTCTCTCCCCTACCTACCAGCACCGTTTTCTACGTCGTCGTACGGACAAGTCACTGTCGATTAAACGATGGCACGCATCGGGGCCAGTACGATTCCACTTGTCGTCGCAACAGCGACGCACATTCCCCGGTGTTCGCCGAGCGGAAAGTATATATCGGCTTTTTGCCACGTGTGTGACAACGTTTCGTTTATCGTTTTCGAAATGCGCCGGAAGCTCGAGGCGCGTGCCAGGATCGCGCTCGCTTCTCTCAAAGGGTTTCGATTCGATCGACTGTGAAACCGAGAGTGCGAGATCCCGAAACATCGGACGTATTTTTTTTTCTTTTTTTTTTTTTTGAAGAACACGGAAAGCGCGAACGCTTGATTTAATTTCTCAATAATTTTCTCTTTCGTCGCGCGTTTTTCATGGGATTTCACTCGAGAAACCTGGTGCATATTACATGTATATATACACGTTTATTTCAACAGTGCGACTTATTTGTTTGCGTCGTTCGTGTAATTTTTTTACAATTACAAGTTGAAGTTTTTCTCGGGGGAAAAATTGCGAGTTTCAAATGCGCACAGTTTTATCTTTTTTTTTAATTTTGCGAATGTTTTCATTTTTTTTATTTCTTTAGCCGAGGCTTTAGCGAAACTAAACACGCTTTTCAGAATCTTCTTGCAATATTGCACAAGTTTTAATTAAACGAACGCGTACGAGTTCTTTTTCGTATTAATGTCTTCACTTGTCTTTATTAATTAAACAAAAACTGGGTTTTCGAGAGATTATTGCTATAATATTTTTCAGTGCAAACATTTGATGTTTCACTGTTGTTTTATAAGAAGACACACACCGTCCCGTTTTAAACGAATTGCTTACACACGTGTGTCCTCCGCGAATAGCAGTGTTACGTCCTTGTAAAGTCACCGACGGAGAATTGAGTGTGCAATTTCGACCTATTTCATCATTCTTACGTTCTCAATTGGACGACACAATTGTGCGCGACGACGCTCGAGTAGGTTGTGTTCAGTGCTTCAACAAAGCGCGAAAGAAAACATTTCATTACTCGATACGCGAGCGGCGTGACGCGCGAGCAGCTATTAAATCGCTCGCGACAATAGTTCGCGATTAAAACCACACATGGAACCTTTTCTCTCGTAGATTGTGCGTGTAATTATATTTTTTCCACGCACACACGCACGTGTCTGACACACGGTAACGTTTTTTTTTTGCGATATAAACGCGAGGTATCTGCTGTAAAAAAAAAAAAAAAAGAAGTATATTTTCCAGAGAGAATAAAATAATATTTTCATATTTTCTGTTATGAGGAAAACAGCGATCTGATTGTAATTAAAAGGTCAGTGGAAACTGTACGAGTGTCGGTGTTGTGTGAAATATTATTTTTATTCAAATAGTCACGTTTCGATCCCAATATTTCGGATTTTCCTCGAGCGAACGTAATTAAATAAATTAAAACATTAATTTAAAAGTTGATGGCATTAAATAACGTATATACAAAAAAAAATAATAAAACGGTCGATACCTAGTCAAAAAATGAAATCCTCTCAGTCGAAATGAGTAATCATCAGGGTGGCTCTTACTTACTCTTGGTGAAAATTGTTTTTGCATTGTTTTTCGCGATCCAGGAACATCTCTTCTCCTTATCCGATCGGGCTGAACGTTTTCACCGATTAGGTTTTTAGCACTTGGAACCGTTCTAGAGGTTTTGCCGCGACAAAAATAAGAGCCACCCTGATAATCGCACACTGGAAAATCGACGGCATAGAATTTCGATGTAGATTGCAATTAACTTTATACTCTCATTGGGCAATTTAAAATACCTTCTTCATAAAACAAAAAAACATCATCGTCAGGAACGCGTTCTTCTCGCGTTTTGCGAGAACTCGGCGTGATTTCTCAGTGGTGTGTAATTTCTCAAAGGACAAACTTATAATCCTCAAGATTCACTGCGAGAAAAACGGTCTCTAAAGTGGATAATGTGTTCTCCGCGTCGGGACAAATAATATTACGGAGCGGCGCGTAATAATCCTACGCGCCGAGAGACCTCCGCTTCTCTAACGAACAACCGACTTGATAGCGTGTTATCATAATAAGCGATTGTAGCTTGGCTCGCGTCGAGTCGATCGCGCTCAAGGATCGCACATATATCGGAGCGCGAAACGTTAATTACAATTGGGTTTACCGTGTTAATTAATGTTTATTCGGTCGCGAGCGTGTATTCTTCCGCAAGCGAAACCGCCGTTCACGCGGAACTCGAAATATATCGGAAGGGGGACGCGCGCTAATTATATACAACACACACTCACCGAAACAATTGAGCGACACATCTCGCGCCGCGAAACGACAGGCTCGTTTGAAAGTGTCTGAGCAATTCAACGCGTTGCGTACGTCTTTTTTTTTTCAAGTTAAAAAGTTATTTTTTTCAAATTTCAAAAATATCAATCGAGACCAAAAGGGATCTTGATGACAAAATTAATTTTTTTGCAGCATCTGATGAAAAATCGTCTTTGTGCAATCGCGCGCGAGAACAACACGCAGATAAACTCTGTTGAATACAATTTTCGTCAAAATTCGCTATCCACAGGCGAAGTGACCTCGTGGCTAACGACTTGATGAGTTTCGAGGGAGATTTGCCGCGAGGTCTTGTTTGTTTGTTTGTTTTTTTCTTTCCCCCATCTCTCGCGCGGCGATGATCAGAATAGTAGCGGCGGGTGCGCATTAGCGAAGCAGGCAAAAGCGGCGAAGCACGTAAAAACCGGCGACGTGACGTTGAAACAACGAGAACGGGTCGAATGCTGATTAAGCCGTGTGACTCATAAAAGTGCAAATGCCGAGTGAGAAAGTTTAACGACGCCATCCGCTCGCTCGTTCGCGCGAGAGAGCAGAAACATGAGGGCGCTGAGGAATAAATTCATGTTGTGCAGACAACAGGAGGCGACCGTGCCCGAGGTAATGAAATTTTAATCATCGTCAGATTGACGTCTAACAACGCGCGCGCGCGCGTTTGTTCCGCCTTTGCGTGTGTCAAAATACGCCGATGGGGAACGATATGTCGCGCGTGTGTATATACCCGGAATATCGGTGATACGTAATTTTCTCCTCCCCCATCTCTCGCGCGCGATAATAATAACAACGAAAAGCAATTTATATTATATTACGCGCGCGCGAAATGAAGTGGAATTATCTCGAGGATCGTGAAATCTCTCCTCGCGCCTGATTGTTGTTCGAGCTGTAAGAGCTGCAACGATTCTCATCACCCCCTTTCCTCCTCCCCGTCAGTTTGCCGCGCGGCCCGCTCTCAATTTTCACTGTTACGCGCGTAATTTTCCCAAGCGCAAATACAAATTGATGCAAGTCAAACGGCGCGGATGGAGAGATGTGTTTACGCTCTTACGAACGAAAACCGTCGCACTGTGTGTGTGTGTACAGTCAGTGGCGCAAACGCGGAATTCGCATCTTCATATTGTTGTTATTGAGGCAAAACTTCGTAAAAGTATTTGCGCCCCGTTTCGTATTACCGCAGAGATAGATTTTGTCGTTTCGTTCACATTGAGAGCAACGACGACGTTGTTTTGCCTCGCTTGATGAATCGCCGCAACAAGATGTTAATTGACCGTGTTAAAATATGTATAGCTGGCGACACACGCTGCGCTAATTTGGTCGGCGTCCGAGGTTGGGATTAATTCGGATATTTGTTCAAATTAATAAGAGAGAGAGAGAAAACGACCCACTAAATTGGAAAGGTCGGAGCGCGCGGAAACGACATGTGTTGGGTGACGTCCGTGAATTCGCCGCGTCTTTAAATAATCACGACGAGAGCGCGAAACTTTCTAATTTTCGCAATCACTTTTTTTTTTTTTTTTTTTTTTTTTTTTACGACGCATCGCGATTAAAAACTTTGCGAATTAAATTTAAGCGCTGACTCGCGAATTTTCCGTGAACATAATAAAATCCGCACGATAATTTCGAGTAATTATAATTAATTAGCGCGTCTCTCTCTCTCTCTCGTTTCCCCGAACGAAAATCGTTTGTAAAATTCAGCGAAAAATTCTCTCCGCTTTCCCGGGGTCAAGGATTATTTTTCGAACCGCACTCTCCGAATTTGGGTGTCTCCGGTCGCGCGCGTGCATGACTTTTAAATGTCACATCGCGTCCGGAAAACACACAAAGCAAGTCTGTATTTTACAATCGGTCGAAGCGCATAGCGCGTTATATAATTGCGTTTCGGATTACAGGCGTTCGTTTGAAGAATTTCTCATTTGACGCGAACGACCTTATGATACTCCGCGCGAAGCGACGCGCGCCCGTTGCAGAGCTGTGAAATTTTGTTCCCCGCGTGTGCGCGCAACAATGTTCCCAACTTGCCGCGAATGTCATCGAGCCTGATGAAAGACGAGAGTTTACGAGAGTAAACTTCAACTCAAAACTGTCTCTCTCTCGCTCTCTTGCTCTCGTTCTGTATATAATCATCCGCCCTCACTCTTAAAGGGTTAGCTGTCAGTGGGTCCTTGCTCGGGAATTATTTCCCGTAATTAAAGGCCGTCGTCGCATCGTGTCACGGCATTTTGGACTCTCCAACTCTCTCTCTTTGTTCGCAATCACGCGCGTGCATGATTTAAGCGTTTTGCTCCGTCGTGGATAATCGATAGCACAACGTTGGTGCAATTTAAGCGGCAACAATAATCAGGTGTCGGGTGTTTGATTGACTTGAAATTTGTGTCGCAGCGATAGAGAGAGATTCAATTGCCTTTGAATGAATAAAAAAATTTCTACATACGGAACTGACGTGTGTAACATCTTAGAATATTGAAAAGAATTTGTTTCTCTTTTATTTTCTTTATTTTTTTTTTATGTATCGCTCGCTCTTTAAATATTTTATTCGCATTATTTTCCTGTGTTTTGTTCTTACAAGAAATTTTCGTTCGCGTCGTTGTCACGCTCTTGGCGCTTTTACGACGTACATTCCGTCTAATTTGCGTTCCAGTCGCGCGGCTGACAGTAATCGTCTTTCTTTTTCGCTCGTTGCAGGGCGCTATACTGACGACCATGTTGGCGACGCGGAACTTTTCCAGTAAGTATGATGCACAGGGTAAGTACCTCCGGCCCTCTTCAGCGCTCTACACGGACCACGACAGACAGTACTTTTATATTCCTTCCCGTTGAATTTTACATCCCTCATGTCTCTGTCTACGAACTCGTCCCAACACCACCACCACCACCACCAAGCCTGTTTCCGTGCAACAGAACCCCGTTCGTTCATTCGTCTTGCACTCTCGCCATATATATATATATAGAGGATCTGTTCATCTGCCTATATATACTCTTTTTTCGAAAGGATGCTTCGTGACGCGCTCGCGATTTTTTTTTATTAGTTGCATTCCGTTCCGTGCGTTTGCTGAAATTTTATAAAAATTTACGAAAGATTCTTCTCGCGAAAGCGATCGCAGAACGGAGCATCCGACGGCATTTGTTGCTCGTGCACAGAAACAAATTAGAGGTCCTTTTTTTTTTTTACGACACGCCTCAGGTGGTCGAAGGAGCGAGGCTGAGTCGAAAATCCAAGAGTCGAGTGTCACATCCAGCGCGTCGATGATCGATACGCGTGCCGCGTCGATTCCCCGAAAATCATCGTCGACGCGCGGCTTCGCGGTTAATTAGGCGCTTATCGGGCAAACAATCGCATTTCATCCTCGCTCGCTCGGTGCATCGGTTATCATGACACGATGTTCATCCTCCCTTCCCACAACTATCTCGTGTATCTCATATATATATATATATAGTCGATGCGCACGGCTCGCACGTCATATCCTGCAAAGACCGTGGCACGTTACCCAGAAAACCGGGACCTTGGCTGTTTGGCGCAAAAGCGATTCTCGACAGAGAGAGAGAGGGAAGAAGAATTAAATTCTCTCTCTCTTTCTCTCAAAGTCCGAGATTCTTTCTCAAAATATTTCTCTCGATACGGAGAAGAGGAGGAAGTCGTCGTCGTTTGTGTCTCTCGCGGAGACGAAGGAATTCTGGGTAACGCGAATAGTCGTCGCAGTGGACTCAAGCAGTTTTTGTTTTCCTCATAGAATTTCTCATCATCATATCACGGTGCAATCGGGCGAATCATCGAATCATATACTTTCGTTTCGTATATACTCTCCGGAATACGTTCTTCGACATCGTCACACACACGTGTGTGTGTGTTCAATCATCATTACAAAACAAGAAAAAAAAAAAACAAAAAGACAAGAGAAACTTGCAACCACTACTCGGGGATCACTAAGAACTCAGTAAAACTGAACAATCTCCTCGCCGTTCGAAAACACACCCGGAGTGCGCACCCAGGCTATAAATGTTGTTGTTTGTGTCAACAGATTTTATCGTCTTCGCGAGATATTTGCATTTTGTTTCGACGTGTATATTTTTCTCGCGCGGACGGGAAAAATAATACACACGAAAACAGGAAAATCTCGCGCGCGCGTCCGCGTTTACAAGCGGTGTATCAGATCATGTTTCAAAAGAGAATAATGTCGACATTTTTTTTTAAGTCGATTTTTCCTCGCGATTTCGTTGCGAGAGAGCTTCGTGATTATTGCGATATCTCGAAGTGCGCGCGCGAAGTAATGGTCTTTGGACAATTTTTTTTTTTAGATCGTGTGTCACCGGTTATTGCTCGTGTCGTCGATAAGATTGGCAGGAAATGCAAAGTCTATACGCACATTTCACGGCGCGCACTTTATCGAGTGGACGATAATGGAGCACCGTTTCGTCCTTTCTCTCTCTCTCTCTCTCTTTTTTCTCTCTTGTTCTCTTTAATGTTTTACTGGCTTTTATCGATCCTCGAGAAAGAGTGTACGTAAGAACCTCGTTAACACGGAGCACGGGAAACGTGGGAACAACCGCATCGGCGATCGGTCGGTCGAAAAAAAAAAAAAAAAAAAAAAGAAAAAAACTGAATTTTCACCGTTCAATCACCGTGACGCAATTACCAGAGCGACGGGGTTATCACCGGGCGTTTCTCCCCGTGAGAAACGCATTGTTATCGATATCTCTCGACACATGGGGGATAATATCGATTAGGCGAAATCCGATCCGTTCGCTGAAATGTACTCGGCCAACATCAGCGTCGACCGACTCTTTCGATTTGCCACACATCGAAATTAATCGGAGAAAATTAATCAAGGAACACATACATTTTGCCGACGAGAATTTCATTTTTGACGACACGCGAAAAACAAATTATTCCGTCGTTAAAATGCGACGCGGCTGAAAAATACCATTTTTCCGCAAATTCTCGCCGCGTGTGTGCGATTCCGCGCTCGCGAGGTCCGAAAAAAAAAAAAAGAAAAAATTGTCGAGGGATCGAAAAGGCTCAACTGTTTCGGTCCACTAGCGAGAAATTTACATCCCCCCCCCCTTCTCTCGAATGATTGTACATTTTTTTGTCGATGTTAAACCACTCTTTTCCCCTTCCACTTTTGGAAGTGTGTACATACAATACAATATTTATTATATACGTGACATACATCTCGCTGTTGCTTACCTGACGTAAGCACGCGCGAGTGTCCGCCCCGCAGTAGACGTTTGACGGATGTAACATCGCGTTATGTACGTCACGCGCATCTACACACACACACACATACACACACGCGCACTTATGTGATTGACTTCTAGGAGTCGACGTGTTCTTTTTTTTTTAGGATATGCCTCGGAAACCCCTTTGTGTATTACATATATATTTACCTTCTCCCCCCAGATGTTTAGATTGACAAGTAGCTTAAGCATCTTGGCATTTGTAGATTCAACGGCACGCGTGTAACACGTACGCGGTCTGTCAGAGAAGAACGTGACCGGTTTGTAAAAATTTATAGAAAAATTTCATCATGCACGCACACATCCATTCTTCTATTGTAAACTAAAATGCTCTTACTGCATTAATAATGCGTCCAGAATGTTAATGTCGCTCGTCTGATTACGTGACGCGACTCGCGCGCCCACGGTGTTTTCGAAAACGCGCGAGGACGCAATTTAATTTGGAATCTGTCAAAGAAGAACGCGACTCTCTGATGTTTAATTTGCAGAGAAATTTATTATAAATTTAAATTTTCTATTTATAGAGCTAAAAATCATTTTTTAATGACTTTGAGTTAGTGGTGAAGATATGTTTCGAAGATGTCAGGCACCAACTGGACACATTATTATCAATGTAAAAACATTTCGAAGAGAACAGAATGGACGTAAATTTTGTACAATAAATTTTTGTATAAATTAAACCGGTCCCGTTTTTTTTTTTTTTTTTTTTTTTTTTATTCAGACTGTATTTGTACAAAACACGTGTGTTTTACCTTTTCATATACAGTCGGTGTTAGACTATGTACATAGGTGTATATACACACACGTGTATTATGTCTCTTTTTATCCAAGGTTAAACGCTGACACGCGCGCGGTGACAAGAAACGAGTCGGATAATATCAAGACCTCTCGACCGTCGAATAAAGCGACGAGCAAACACGGGGATTTCAAATTGCGGATAACTCTTTTTTTTATCGATGTTTCCAATCGATTTCAGTTATTTTCGCGCGATATTTCGCGACCCGAGAATAAATTGTTGCGTTTCGCGACGGGATTGTATTTTAGAAGATTCGCGCGCACACACACACACACACATACACACACATACACGCGCGTGAAAGAGACAATATACAAGCGGTTGTCGAGATATCTCGAATTCACTTTTTTGTTGCCAGACTTTCTTTCGTTCCTCACCGATACTTCCCGGAGTCTCTCTACAACAACATTTCCGCGTCGCGGAAAAACTTCCGCTCTCAAACGACGAGATGAGACGTTGTTTTTATTTGCCCTGACGATGAAACGGCTGTTCTCTTTCGCACGCCCGTTTCTATATTCATATTCTTTTGTGTTTCGACCGACTGCGAAACAATTAACTCTGTCCGCGCATCTAGAGCTTTCTCCTTCCCCTCGTCCCCCCCCCCTTCTCGTCGTCCACTTCTTTCTGTTCCCGCGAAAACCGTCGCCAAAGCTCGAACTTTGACTTTAATTAAATTTATTTCATCGCCCTGAGCCGACTCTCGAACTCTCTCCGAAAGCTCTTTTCCAACTTTTCCGCGCCTTTCTCTCTCGACACGCGACTCTCTTTCCTCCCTACTTCGGATTTTACCTTTTTGCTTTCGAGGAAAGGAACTATTATCCTCGAAGCTGGTGGCACACAATTATTATGGAAATCGGCTTTAAAAGCCTCGCGACAAACTCCGGGCGCGGCGATATTACAACAGTTCGGGAACATCGACGACAACGACGAGTTTGTTCAATCCGCTCCGCGGATATTCGTATCGCGGTCGGCCTTCCCGCGATAAAAAAGAAGCCGGTCTCGAAGGGTCGAGGTCTCAAAGATCGAGAAAAGTGTATTCGACATATAAATTAAAATAAAGAAATTATTAGTTACATAAATTGCGCGTAAAATAGCGCGAACTTAACTTTTCGTTCGTTGAAAAAGATCGAATGTGGAATTAACCAAAAAAAAAATAGAAACAGTTGTCTCACACACACACATACGTACACACACACACACACACACACAACATTCAAAGAGCGCATATGCATATTTAAATTCCATTTATCTCACGACAGCATCGGCCGTGATCCAAATCAAACACATGGAATTGGCACACAAACGTCCCTCCGAAAACCAATCGGTTACAAATCGGTTCCACGTGATTCCCCGGCTTCCGTGAGGTGGCCGCGATTTTTTGAAGAGAATTTTTTTTCTCTCTCTTCGTCATGTGAAAAATCTACGACGAGGCGATCCTCCGCGAGCGCTCTCGTTTTGCGACGCGGAAAATTTACACGTCCAGAGACGATGTATTTTCGAAAATAAAAAATTGCATCGACATTTCCTCGCGATGCGTATGTACGTTCGACGTAAAAATTCAATCCGACAAAATTAATCGAAAAAATTTCCGGCGCGTCTCTATTAATGCAATCAATATATCGGACCGACGCGTGTCCATAAACTCGGTCGCGAGCTCGACACATTCGCGGTTCGATTGAAATTCACCCGAGAGAGTCGGTCACTTTATTTTCGGGGCGTCTCTTCGGGGTTGGAATTCCGCGTCGCGATTCCGCGCGGCGGATCGCCCCGCGCGGTTTTATTATCGCATCGCATACGCTTCGTCATCTCTCGTCTGGCGAAGGAAACGCGATCATTTCCGCGCCATTGAATAAGTTATGGCTCGCAAACGCGCGGTCGATTCCGATATAGTCGCGAGATATCGCCGCGCGGCTTCTTCTTTCTTTTCCTTTTTTTTGCGCGCGCGGGACGAGCGTCCGCGCGGTAATACGTGCAATTACCCGGGATAGTATATCGTTCATGCATTCAAACGGCGAGCGGCACTTCCCCGCCGGACTTTCGTCTCTTGAAAACTCGCGCGGCGGATTTACAACCCCCTGGTCGTTATTCTCTTCGCGAAACCATCGATCGTCGTGTGGGAAAAGTCGCAGGGTTCATTCATTATTCTCCGATTACCGCATATATTCCTATCTCGCTCCTCCCTTTTGCATATTCTCCCACATTTCCCGCCCGGATTCTCGTGGATTCTCATCGACGGCCACGCGCGTTAATCTCCTCCGCGAACACGTGTATTAAGGGAAACTTGTCTCGGCAAACCCGGAGAATAGAGATCTTATCCCCTGCGTGACGCGTGACACGGACTATCACGGCCTTTGTGCACGTTATAAGGAGGTTCCTCCGCGAAGACAATTGCGTGTCTCGCGGGGCTCGGTCTCTCTCTCTCTCACTCACCGAGAGAGTGAAGTGCATTTATCGTCACAATGTGTATGTCGTGACCGCGATAACATCGCGCTCGAAATTCGGTGTGTCACGTGAGAGAAAGGGAGAGAGAGAGAGAGACTGACCTAATAACGCGCTCGTTTTCTACATACCGCACGAAGCGCGCGGTATCGCGTTGCACCGAGGAAAATTCGCGCGATCGTTTTTTTTTTTTTTTTCTTTCCTAATATCCGAGAGATCGCGGAAAGGTTTTACGCTTGTTGTTGGATACGCGATTTTTTTCTTTCGCGATACCCACACGGTATACATAATAAATTACGCAAATGCACGCAAATCACAAGAAGAATACGCGTCTCCCGCGCGACTATGAATTTCGAAACTACGTGTAAATTTATGTATTCCGGGATACGCGTGGCGATATTTCCGCGCGGCGGCGACCGGTCGGCCGAGAGAGAGAATCCGCGCGAATTATGTATGGGTTTATGAATCCCAAACCGCGCATAGGGCCTCGAGGGTTTCCGGGGGAATCCATGAATCCATGAATCCTCGTGAGCCAGGTCAGTTCCTATCTGCCGATACGCCTCTCCTCTTCGAGAGAACGCGAGCGACGACCGGCGCGCTTGCCGAATAAATCTCTTTCTTCGCCACTCTCTTTCTCTCTCTCTCTCTCTCTCTTTCTCTTTATCTCTAACTGCTCTATGACTGATTTTTTTGACAAGGATATAGACCGCAGCGCGCGAAGTGGGTCGGAGGTGCAAAATGGACGCGCTTCATCTTTGCGACAAAATGTTTTCTTTTTTTATTTTTCGACACTCCTCCTCGATCCGATAATAGAGCAGGAACCGAGTGATGAACGATATGCCACACACACACGCACAATCACACACGAGTCCTCGAGTACACGAGACGACGCACACACGATACAGTCGACGATATGTAGATAGTTTTTTGGTTGAAGGGACGATCGATTCGCGCTTCCGGCTTCGGAAATCGAATTTCATTCTCTCGGTGAGAAAAAAATTTGATTTATATTTTAATACGAGAGAGAATCCTGTTTCTCTCTCGATAACTGTAACATTTTTTTTTTCAAGACGTAAATTTCGCGCGCAAGTTTTTTTTTTCCATTCTCGCCGAACGAGAATACAAGCGTGTAAGAGGTGGAATTGCCGCAAGATATCGAGTTGTAAAATATTGCCGTAAAAAAATCGCCGAGGAAAATTCGCAGGCGGAACAACGCGCGATCAGACGCTTGCGATACTTTTTTTTTTTTTATCCTTTTTTGTTCTTCACGTACTAGAGGATCGGTATGTTAATTCGATGTTAAGCGGAACTCGTCGGATCCGTCGTCCCTTCCGACATTTCGGCATGCTCTCTTTTTCGCTTTTCGCCTCGCTAATTCGCGCGTTAACCGCGCACACGCTTGCTCGACTTCTCCACTCGCTTGCGCTTTGTTTTACACACACATCTTTCTCCGCGTTCCGTACCGGTAGACGTACTCGGTAGACGCTTTAAATCGCTTGTCCCCCCTCGTACTATCATTCGCGCAATGCGACGCGAATTGCGTGTCGAAGCAATAGATTCGCTAGATTCCAATTTAGTTTTTTTTTCTCTCAAATAACAAAGAAATAGAAACGCAGATTGTAGGCGTTTTGTTGTTTATTGAAATTTTTCTATTGCAGCGCAACGTTAAAAATAAGAAAAAAAACAAACAAACGGGGGGAACGTCTTTGCAAACAGTTTTTTATGGAGAAGAGAGACAGACTCCGTTACGAGCGAGGAGCAAAAGTGATACGACCTCGTTACCGGTGGGACGACGCGCGACATTTTCTCTACTACGGAATCTTTATCTCTCTCGACGGTACTCCGGGGAGAGATTCCGTTTTTCGTATTTTCCGTAGCGGCTTCGTACCGTTTATCGGACTCGGTTCTCTTATCAAACGAGAAGAAGAGCCAGAGACCGGTGGCGCGGTCGCGTCTCTCGTATATATTTCCGTTTTAATTCCCACGGTATAACCGACCGCGCCGCGGTCTGTTTCTTTTTGTCCGTCGCGCGAAAAACAGCCACGCGAGGGAGACGACAACGCGCGCAGAGCCAAACAAAACGCTAATTTATTAAAACGAAAGTGTCTCGTATATATATTTCGAAAAATATAAATCGCGCGCCCCTTCTCTTGGAAAATTGTTCTTTTTCGAACAATCAGGCGCCACCTTTTATTTTCCATTAGATTTCCCCGTTAGAACAAAGTGACGCGCAGTTCGAAACGCGCGAAAGTCTCTTCCCTCCGCGGCGAGAGAGACGAGAGGTCCAAGTTTATAGATTTTTTTTTTTAAACTTCACGGTCTCTCTCGCGCTGCTTCTTTCGTTCCCCTTCTCGCGTGTAGTTTTTCCCCGAATTTTTTATGAAACGACTTTTTCTTTTTTACAGTCTGTCTTCTCGAATCGCGCGCGAAACGAAGCAACAATACTAATTTTTCTTCTATCGCGCGCACGATCGAAATCAACGCACGGCATGCGTGCATGCGTGCATTTGCCGCACTATTATACTTTTTTTACGTTTATTTCCTCGTTTATTTATGCAACAACACCTTTTTCTTTCGAGCGAGAAAACGTCGTTTCTTCCTCTTGTCTCTCGCTGTGGCATTTTTGGCCGTATCGGAGAAGAGAGGATTTTACCGAAGGTGTCGCGACGAAATAAACGAAGGAACTTTGCGTTCGCACATAGTTTATATACACCAGCTGATCACACAGGCAGATCTTATACAGGACGATGTATCGAATTTGCATGAAGTCGAATGGCATGTGTGTGTACACACGTACTCGAATGTTTTGACGTGTCCTGACCTTTTCTCTGTCTTTTTCTCTTTCTCTCTTTATTCCCTCCGGAGAACGAGACTACTCCCGTCACATATCCGATACGCACAATATCCGTCAGTATACGATTTTCGATTCTCTCGCCTTATGTGTGTGTGTGTTCGTTTTTTTTTTTTACAAAATGTGTTGTTCCTGTTTGTGTTGGATTCTCACTTTCGTCCTCTCTCTCTCTCTTTTTTTATTTTTTACGTGCACATCCGAAACCTCCCTCCGCATGTTGAGAATATTGCGTTATAGCGTAGCAACGTTAAGAAAAAATATATTGCGTAAAAACAGAAGAGAAAGCAAAATGGATTGTAAACTGATTGTTGCGACTGGAATGTGGAAGGAACGTGGGAGAAACAATTGAGGGAATAAAAATGAGGGATTAAAGAAACGTTGAAGAACAAAGTCCCGCGACCCTTTGCCACTTCTCCGAGTAACGCAAATTGAAGAGAAAAATATTTTATAATAAAATTCGCGCATAGAGATCTCTTCTCGCGCGGGAAACAATAACGTGGCGTTTGTTTGCATAAACCACCCACGAAAGGAGCTGAAATTGGACGAAAGATGAGAGGAGCGAGAGAGAGATATCTCGCAATTGCGTCGCATATCGTCGTCGCGCGAGAGGAATAAAAACGATGCGGAAATCCGAGATCGTTGTAAGGTCGGACGGATTTAATTAACATTTTATTTCGACGCGCGCGAGCGAGCAATGCCCGACGCCTTTGCGTTCTCTGCGGCCAGTGAGGATTTTCTCCCTCTCTTTTCTTCTCCTTCCTCTCTCGTCTGATGTATAACTCTTTGAAAAAAGCGAACGAGGAGCCAGTTCCAAATTAACATCGGCGTCCGAAGCTCGCTCGCTCGCTCTTTGAAGAACCGATTGCGACGCATCGAGATCTCTCGCCCCCGCGCGTCGTCGTCGTCGACGACGACGTTCCTTCCACGTTCGAGAGCGTTTGACGTCAGCGTTTGATACACTTTGAAGTTTTCACATTTAAAATCGAGAAAACGCTCCCAGAGATCGTCCCGATGGGGAAGCTCATCGGGAATCGAAATATCCAAAAATCCAAAGTAGAGCCCCTCTCTTTTTATCCGACATGCCGTCCATCTCCCGATCCATCCTTCGTCTTCTATTATTCACGTTCCGTTTTGCAACCGCTCTCTTTTTCTCTCGCTTTTGTGCCTCTTTCTCTGATTCCTCTTTACCTTTACATAAATCGTCTGTGAAAAATTCTCCTTCCGCTCTCTTCTATATTATATAATCTCTCTGTCTCAACATCTCTTCCGTTTTTTCTTTATCCGACTTTCCCGATGCCGATTTACTGAAAAACGATCTGCGCACTTCAGGTCGAAGCATCATCACGAAGAAGGGCGACGGCTCTCAAGTGAAAGAATCCACCGACAGCAGCACAACGATCGAAGACGATGACGTTAAAGGTAGGAAATTCCCGTCCTCTTTCTCTCTTTCTTTTTCTCTTTTTTTTTTTTTTTTTTTAATCGCGTGTTTTTTCTCTCTCTGTCTATCTCTTTTTATCTGTCCTCTCGTTGATCACAAGATAAATCGTGTCAAATTCTCTTTGGCGCGTTAGCTCTAGCGTATAATAATTTATTAATATAAAAAAAAAAAAAAAAACGAAAATCCGAGTTTATAAATTGTCAAAGCGCGCCCCGGAGCAGAGAGCTTTACACACGATCATCTCTGAAACGCGGATTTGCGATATATGTAAATATCGAACCGAACCGTCTCGTGTGTGGCAACGCACGAAATCTCGTTGTCGATATGTAATTCGCGAAACTTGTAAAAAGTTTGCGAGCGATTTCTCACACGCGATATCGTCGTCGTCGTCTCTCGGTCGAGAAATCGCTCGCACACACATGCCGTAACGAGCACTCGCTCCAAAGTTTCGATTGACATCTGTTTGGCTGTTAAAGCACGTCGCCTTTGTGCTCGAAAGCATCGGATTGAATTATGATTTCGCTGCTGCAGCCGCCGTGCGTCGTCGCGGTATTGTCGTCACGCGAGTAGAATAATCGCGCTTGTGATAATGACGCCGATAACAACAACCCTTAGAGATATATATATGCAAGTTTCCGGCGAGGATTCGCGACGTCTCTATTACGCGTTAAGAAGATTTAATGAGAAACTGCAGGATTTATCGCACGCACAAGTTTGCGTAACTGCGGAAAAAAAAATGTTTGCTGTCATTCGACGGCCAGCAAGAAAAAGTTTTGAGTCTATTGAAATTTTTGTTTCATCAATACCAAAATCTCAGGAGACTCGGAAAACTTTTCTTGCTGGTGGGGTAATTTCTCGCTGTCTGAGCAAAGTTTTTTTTTCCGTGCGCATTCTCAGATTTTCAAACGGTATTTTTACGAAGGACTTGGGTTCCACATTTACACAATATTTTTTTTCTCTAAGCGGAGAAATATGCAAAAAAAAAAAAAAATAAACCAGACACCTGGTGAAATTCAATTAGAGCAGAACGTAAGGACGAGGAGAAATTTAATAAATTGAACTTTATTAGGTGGTTAGCGATGTTGAAGATTTTATGACTGTAGAGAAAAAAGCGAGTCTGTGTGCTGTAAAAGCTCACAATTGTCTTAAAACGTACACCGAGGGCGGGCGCTTTGTGCGGAACGCGAGAGAGATAAAAAAAAACCACTTCTCGCGCATCCGCACGACGACGACGCCGCCTCCGAGTCGATTGTATATCCGATCTCTCTCGCCCGATGCGACATTTCGTCGCGTATAAAATTTTACAACGCGGGGGAGATTAATCCGTTTTTTTTTTTTATTGCACCGTAAACGCAGGAATAAGTGCGCGCGTATTGATCCACCATTAGAGATACTCTCTGTCTCTCTCTCTATCTATTTCTCTCTTTCTCTCTCACACGTGCAAATCGATCGTTGGACAATAGCTCGAGTAGTTAAGTACCCACTCGTTGCTTAACCTTCTGGTTACTACACCCTTGCCTCACACACTCCCTTCTCCCCATTCTGCGTAACACACCTGCGTTTTTTGATCATCATCACCGGCGTGACGCACTCGCGGAGAACAACACACGAAGAATCTCCCCCGGCCGCTGCGATGTTTTTTTTCTCCGCGATATAAAATCGAGAATCAAAAGAAAATTGAGAGAAAAGAAATAAGCGAATTTTTTTTTTTTTTTATCGCGCGCCGATACTTTCTCGAGATTCTTTTGTGACGTGCGCTCCGAAGTGTCGTCGTCGCAGAAAGTTGAAGTTTGTTCCCAACTCTTTCGGTTGGTTTGTAGACAAAAAAAAAACAAGAAACAATACAAATCGATCTCGCCTTGATCTTTCTCTCTGCCTCCTTGTAGACGACACACTTTTTTTGACTGTACACTTGTCGATCGGCCTTGTCTCACGCACGTGGCTCTTCTCGAAGTTCAACCGAAAGACATATTGTTCAACACACACGCAACACATCGAGGGAAGAGCGGACATTCGCGGCGACACAATCGCGGATTCGTTTCCAAACGGGTCTCGTAATTGGAGGCTAATCAAATAATCAGACAATACAAATATTTACGCGCTCTCCCGTTTGTAATTCCGCGTAATGTGGAATCGCAATTTCATCGACTGTCAACGTCGACTGTGTGTTGCTCTTTCCAAAATTTTACACGACACACACACGCGGTGCAATTGACACACCGGTTTCTGCGTTCGAAGCTTGTCGCGAAAAAAAAAATTTTGCTGTTACGCGGCAAGAAAAATACCATTTACAAAACAAAAAATACATTTGCACATTAAAAATATATACGTTGCACAGCAAGAGCGAAAACGCCTGAAACGTTTTTGTTTTTCGCTCAAACAAACGTTTTGTTGGCAAAGCAACAAATTTACTAGGCTTAGCAAATTTTTCTTGCCGGCCAATCTCTTGCTAGTCCAGCAAAAATTTTCTTTTCGTGTATAAATAGCCTATTCACACACACACACGCACGCACACATACAGGAGCGGGGTATTATGTACCCTCTCATCATCGACCCGAAACACAAACGCTCCGGGAGTCTATACCCACGTATACGTTATCGCTCGCGAATCAGCCTCTCTCTCCTCCTTATGTACAACACGAGCTTGTCTTTCAAGTTTCCCGCTAACTCTGACGTTCGATGTCTCTCGCAATTTCTCTTGTCGTGAAACTCGAAACGTGTATCTTCTCCCGTGCGAGATTCACGTGCATATACGCGACAGTGCGCTTCCAAAAGCGCTGTCTTCTCTCGCTCATTCGAGGTGCAATCTGCGATTGTTAAAACACGCAATAGGGTGGTACTCGTTTTCGAAACTTTTCAATTTTTTCCGCGGCACCCTCCGGAATCCAATCGCTAAAAAAATAATCTGTGAAAAATTTCCACCCGATCGGATAAGGAGAAGAGACGCCTCTGAGCCCGTAATCATTGGAAAAATTATTTAAATTTGTAAAAATGGATTCTTTATGCCGCGAAAAAAATTCGAAACAAAATTCTCACCCAAGAGCCACCCTAGTACGCAATCGCACGACGGGCTCGTAGTTCCGAGAGAAAATCGTTTCGATCGCGCGGAACTCAAGAGAAAAACACATAGACAAGTTTATCTCGTGTGAAAAGCCTTTCGAGCTTTTCTCTCGGCTCCCACAATCAGACCTTTCTCCTCCTCAAGTTCAAACTTGAAACAAAAACTCCGACACATTTCTGGACCGGAAACCAAATACCGCACATCGATCGCGCGGAGTTTCTTTTGTCTCGCGGTATCCGGAAGAAATTCGAGAGCCATCCTCCTTCCCATAATTTCGGCGGAGTTGAATTCCCGATGTCCAGGATTGTTGCGCAACTCTCGCGAACGTTTGTCGGAGCGCCCGTTTCGTCGCGTAACGAGGCGGGAAGGACGCGGTGGAAAAACGGGCGCGTGTAATTAAAAAACGAGCGAAAAAGTCTCGATGAAAGAAAGCGAATTGTCTCGCAGCTTCGCATTTAAAACTCGACGAAATCCACGCGAATTCTCTTTCTCTCTCTGCAGCTTGTTGTGCGATCGCGATTTTCGCTTGAGTAAAAATAATTGGACTCTTTTCGCGAATCTGCGAATCGAAAAGCGGATCTGCAACGTTTTTCTCACGAGAGAGCGCAATACGTCCGAATCTTTGCATGCGTCCTGCTCTCCTCCCACGCAGTATTGACAGTTTGCCGAATGTCCGGGACAACAACGTTTCGCTTCCGAGATTACCAAAACCCACTTCACACGACGCGCACACACACACACGCAAGAAAACTCATCTGTCACGCGCGAACGCACGCATTTTTCTCACCCGTGCAAATGACGCGTTATATTAATCTTCGCGAGAGATAAAATAAAATAAAATAACGCCGGAAATCCTATACTTCAGAGCGCGCGGTCTAATTTTTCCGAATTCGAAAATTGAAATAGATCTGAAAGCTATGTTGGTGATTTGCAATAATAAATAATTGAAAAAAAAAAAAAAAAACAACTTCTCAATCTTGTCGGAACGTTTCGGTCGTTTTTTATTTTTATCGTCTTCAACTCCCCGATCTGTGAGCGAATAAAAAATTCATTTCGTTCGATTATTTTTGCAATAATAATCAACGTGTTTGGCAGAAAAACTGATTTTTAACTTTCACAGATCTATTTTAATTTTTTCCGAAAACTTGTTCTCCGATTAATCAATTCTTCCAAATTTAATTCCTATCATTATTGACACACATTCGGATGCGCTTCGCGGAGGTTTAATGCGCGCGTTGGCTCTGTGCATTTACACGGCCGATGACGTCGAAATTAGATTGGTCGGTGCGGCCTGAATGGAGACGAATCGACGTCATTTGCTCCCACGTACGTATTTGACCACGAGCGAACATTCACACACGCATACACACAGACACACGCTCGCACAAAATCAGACGATTCCACAACCGTGTATACCTGTGTCTTTCCTCCCATAAGCAGACCACCGTAAAGGCGAAAGCACCAGATATATACACACATTTGTGAAACAGCTGCGTGAGAAGTGATAAAACACTGTGTTGGTATTCTGTGACCCCCTTGTAGCTCGATGCTCACAAATCCATAACACACACATAATTTTTATATATATATATATAAATAGAAGGACGTAACGCGCGCGCACGCGCATTTTGTGACAGCAAATGAAAGAGTGCACCGTATAATCGAATAATCACAGACACAACCATAGACCGTATATATATATAGAATGTGTACTTACTCGATTATAGAACGCGTTTTCATCATTATGTCATTCGGCCGGAAATGTGATCATTTGCTCTGCATTTTGTCTTTTATAATTACACACAGACACACGTACACACATAGACACGCAGATTAGACACGCACACGGTTACCAGACGTTGATTGTGGAGGAGTCTAATAGACGCGGGAAGAAAAAATAAATAAAAAGAGAGAGAGAAAAAAAACGCGCATATATAACACGTCTCTCCGCGCGTAAAACCATCCCTCTCTCTCTCTCTCTCTCGCGAACAAGCGCGTATGTGCGAATTAATAAAGCACGAGTAATCGCGCTTTAGCGCAAACACCGTGCATTTCGAACACGTGGACCGATTAATCAACATTCAATTATTTAACGGCTCGAATACAGCGCGCGCGCGTGTGTGTGTATTGTATACACACACACACTTACACACACATACGCGTGTGTGTGTATCGTCTGGTAACCTCGTCCGTTTTCCGCTCGGAATAAAAGCGGTCGATATTTCGAGGATCTGCATAACGAGGGTGAAAAAAACTATTAAAAAAGAGAGAGAGAAACAAACAAAAAAAGTCGAGTGAAAACTTTTGTTCGCCAATTTTATTATGTATTTCGAAAATCGCGCACACAGAGTTTGCGGATCTCTTTCAAATCTCGTTAAAAATTATTGCTCTCTCTCTCTCTCTCTCTCTCAGTTTCTTTCTGTTCAAACAAACATTTTTATTTTTGTCGCGGGAGATAATCGAAAACCGTGTTAAATAAAAAAACAAAAAGAAAAAAATCCGCCCTCGTTCGCGCCAGATCCTTCGATTACTTCGCCAGCATATATTCCTCACAAGTAAGTCGAGCCTGTGAAAGTTTCACTTGATTTTTGTGTCTGTAAGATCTCACTCTCGCATCGGTTTCGCGCTTTTTGTTACGTCTCGCCGTGTTTATGTAATTCTCTTTCATTTTCTCCACACACCGCGTTCTTCTTCTCTTCTCGGTGAAAAAATAAAATAAAATAAATAAAATCCACCGACGACGACGCGTGTGGAAAGCCACGAGTCTGCGATGCGGGTCGCGGGACATGAGAAAAGAGAAAAGAAAAGAAAAGAAAAAAGAACGAAGTCTACCACTATCTGCAGCCACCATTATCATAGAGCTCGCCCTTGTTAACGTAATGCATCCACTTTTTAGCGAGTTGCCGCACAGGCGATCATTAATCGTAAAACGAGCAAGATTGATTGTAATTAGAGAGCGCTTTCTCACGATATACGATCTGTGCAGCAAAAGAGGCAATTGACGATCGCGCGAACACGTGTTTCTCCAGTAGAATGTAGATGTTTGCTAATTTCACAACCACCGCGATTCTATCTCTCTCTATCTCTATTTCTCTCTTTTTTTTCTCTCCATCTATTTATATTTTCTCTCGTCGTAAAAAAAAAAAAAAAACACGTTGAGGAGGAAATGAATTCGTAGAGAATAGTAGTCGAAAAGTAGAAATAACTGCGGCGACAAGTTAATCTTGAACGGCTAAATCTCTCTCTTTCTTTCTCTCTCTCTCTTTCTATCTTTCTTTCTTTCTGTCCGCGCGAATAAATTAGCTGTGTTTTTTTTTCTTTGCACATCAGTCTTTATCTCGCAAAAAAAAAAAAGAAACGAAGAAAACACACTCTCGATTGCGGTCGTGAAAAATTCACACGCGGTGGGAAGCGGGGGATAGCCTTCCAAGATTAAAATTATTATCTTAGAGATAGAACGTATATCGTCACACACAGCGTGATGTTGTGTCAAGCCTCGGCGGACAAATTGTTGTTGTAAGCGCACAATTAGCGAATTTGGAAATTAAAATTGTAGCTTTTGTCTCAAACGCGAAATTTATTATATATATTCACGACTCGATGTAACACAGTGTGAAAATTAATTAGACGATTATATAAATTAGATGTAACACACGCGTGTAGACGTAGAGAATTTCGTCGACGAAGCTGAAAGACACGGCGCAGTAGAAGAGGCGCAGTATACATAATTTGCGCGCGATGTCAATTAGCAGACATGGTATTTTGTTTCAAATATCGATGTTTTGCGTAATCTCTATTCGACATTTTTCTTCTACTTTGTCACATTCATTCATTTATTCACACGTCGATCTTTCGGCCGGTGATCGCTCACGTCGCTTGTCGCTTGTGGCATTTTGTTTTCCTTCGTTACAGCCTTATAGTATTTATACACGACAATTCTTTAGAATCGCAATTAGCGCAGAGAAGACTCTTTTTAAATTATTACTCGCTGTTTTTCTTTCTTTCACGGTTCTCTCTCTCTCGCTTTGGTCGCCGAACGAAAGACGCTCGTTTCGAAACCGACTCCGAGAAATTTGCGAGCTCCGATCGCGGAGTAATTTGCGGACTCGATTCGATATATTGCGAATCGACGAATAACGAGCGGCTATCTTCGGGGATCGGCAGCTTCTCTGTTTTTCTCTTTCTCGACTTTTATATATTTCTATACGTTTTATACATCTCTATATATATCTCTCTCTGTTTTTTTCTGTGCTTTTCGCAAATTTTTAGCGGACTCTTCTCGACACCGAGTCAAGTTTTAATCACCCGCGCGTGTTACATAACACACGGAGTAGCGCAAATCTAGGGAATTTTAGTTGCGAGCTTTTTTTCTCCAGAGGCAACGTATCACGATTATTAAATTATCACTCTTGCACGTTTAGATCTCATCTCGCATATATTATATATATATATTTGTGTTTCCCCTCACGCCCGCACACACACCCTTTCCGGTGGTTTTTTTTTTTTTTTTTTTTTTTTTTTTTTTTTTTTTTTTTTTTTTTTTTTTTTGCTGCCACGTACCGAGCCTGCGTGTGTACATTTTGTCGGGGAAGGGGGGACGTCTGATTTTGTCCTCCTAGTTTTTTTTTTTTTTTTAACGTGCGAACCAGAGCGATGGAACAAGATGTGACGCGATGAGCGAACAGCCGCTCGTCGAGCAATAGCAAAACAAAAAAAAAAGAGGAAAGATGAATTTATCGCTCGGACGTTGCCAATTGTGCGAGAACGGGGAGAAACGCGTATGTGCATACGATACATAGGCGCCCGTTTTCTCTTTCTCTCTATTTTTCTTTCTCTCTCTCTCTCGAATACTTTTTCATTTCGAAAACCGTCGGCGAGAGATACAGTCAGAGATTTACGTGGCAGTGACAATCACAAAAAAAAAAAAAAAAAATCGTCGGCATTTTAATAGATCGTTAGAGCGCTAGAACGACAAAGCGGAGCAAGGTAATATATAATCGATGAGCGGAATCGAATCGACGGTCGTGGAACAATCGCGTCGAGATGACTCTTATAATTGTTCAAAATTAATTAACGTCACACGTCATCGTTTCAATTGTTGTCTCTCGATTGCTTTTTTTTTTTTTTTCGATTACCGCGAAGAGTCGCCGAATGAAAATCGAATATCACACGGGTGACACCTTACATATTGAACCCGTGCGCGGGGGAAATTGCGTAAGAGGAAAACTGATCGCGCGCGCGCGCGCCTTGGGAGGGTAAAATTGATTTCGAAGCTTCCGGTGGCAAATAAAACGGCGGAGCAAACATAATCGCGGCTCTCTCTCTCTCTCTCTCGGAAATCCCGTGTACGATTTCGCTCTCTCGAAGTATATATATATGTGTACTTTACTTCGCTTCGTGTGTGACTACTCTTTCTTCATGTGCACCAAGAGCTCGTTTGAGAAGGCGATCGGCACGTGCGATCGCGTCCCCAAACGAACTCTCTCTCTTCACCTTCTACGAAACCACCACCTCTTGCATCTCGTCACACGAACACGTCCTTAGACTTTAGGTCACTGTTAGTGTCACACCACGCACACGCATTTAATACGGTACATACATAAATACATACGTACAGACATACATCAGACACACACACACACACACACACACACGCTCTCTCTCTGTCGTCGTCACAAGTCTCGACTCTCGATGTTTTAGCCCGGTGTTATGGATTTATGAACACCAGCCCGTTGTATGAAACTTTTGTTCCCCTATTTCTCGCTCTGTGGCACTTGTCTCTCTCTCTCTCTTTCTCTTCCTTCGCCTTCACCACACCACCCCCTTGACTTTTGTGTCGCGCACTTGCTCTCCGTCGGCTGGAAACCAATCGGCCGATGGAATTGACTCTTTCTCTGTCTCTCCACTCACTTCTTTCTCCGGCTGTTTCATTTTTTTTTTTTTTTCTGTGTGTCGATCCGCTTCTTGCATGCTTCCCGGCCGTTGCACGCTTGCTCGCCATCGTACGGCTTTTTGTTTTGTAAAAAGCCTCCGAGTGTCGGGAGAGAAAAATCACATTTTTAGCGGACCGCACGCGAAGTTGGCCCGCAACGGAAAATGGTCTCTTCCAGTTTTCTGCTTTTTTCGACAACTCGCTCTCGCAAAATAAACTCGCGAGATGATCATCAAACACGCAATAACGAATTGGGTAAATTATTAATTCGGAAGAAACAAGGCTTTTGTTTTTTTTTTTTTTTTATTCGAGATTAATCAGCCGTGATTCAGAGACCGACGTAAGCGCGTCGACAACCGTTCAATTTGTAATTCGAGCGAAAAGAGCATCGCGATCAAAACCGTACGATTGGCTCGATCTGCACGTCTCGCAATCTCTTTTTTTTTTACTTCCCTTACTACTCGAGACACGATCGATACGTGTCTTTTATCGACGTATGTGTGCACGTTTTTTTTGTTTTTTTTCGTTTTTTTTCCTACTGCAAAGTGCACCTTCCAGCACTTACTGCCCGGTGATACCGATTCTCGATTCTCTTTCTATCGATTTTTTCTATCTGACGACCGTTTCTTTGTGACATGTCGTTTTCGATAACATATATATATGTATGTTATATATATATGTATATATATAACAGCACTCTGCACGTTCTACTTCCTGAATAAATAAACACAAAAAAGGGAGAAAAAAAAGAACAGTCGAATCGTGATATATATTTGGGATCGTTACGCGAGTCCCGTAACGCTCGTACGAACGCTACTCGAACGGTTGTTTCACGCCCCTTCTCTCGTCACGGGTTACTAGAGTTAATAAAATCGTTATCGCGAAATTTATTGTTATCGCGTGTGGCCGGGGGGCAGCTCCGTGCGAAAGAAATCGAGAAAAAAAAACTACGCGCCGCGTCAATTCGCGCGAACGAGTATTAAAAAACATCCAACAACACTTCTTTGTGCTTTGCACGAATAGAAAACAAAATCCTCTCCCCCTCTTTTTCTTGTGTCTCGATGTCGCGATCTTAAAAAAAAAAAAAAAAAAAAAAAAAAAAGAAAGAAACAACAAACAAAAACAAAGCATGGCTTTTTTTTGTCGTAGCTTTCACTATTGCTTGTGAAATACATATTTCGCATTTCGAATATATATATATATAAAACCGTAGAACGAACGAAAAAGCGACGACGGAACGTTTTGTTACACTTCGCATTCGCGCTCTCGCGCGCGCGGACGCTTCATTTGGGATTTGACGCGGAGCGGATCCACTCTGGGAATATCTTCTTCTCGTGATGATGGAAATCGCGCGCGAAAGCCAAGCACGTCGCTGAAAGTTGGATGAAACTCGAAGTCGGAAAAACTCCCTGGCGATTCCACACCGTGATTGTTATTACTTCGCCGACACGTGTTGAGGAGACAATTTGGTGTTTTTTTTTCTTATATATATAAACTTGTGGAAGTTACTTTTGACACGTTTTTTGCGGAATTTTTTTAATCGCGTTGTCGTTTGCGCTGCTTACGATATTACTTCGTCATTAATAACAATTAAGATCGAACGTCGATGTCACGGAAAGAACCCGTGATTATCTACTTAGGAATTTCGTTCAATTAGCGAGATTGTCAGAGACAATATTTGGACGGAAAAGTGAAGTTTGCCGAGTAAAAGATCAATCCGCTTGAATCGTCGATGTGTGTCGACTTTATTTTTTCTCGCAACTAAACTTGACGGAGAAACTTTGCTTCGCGGTTTCGATAAACTTCACTTTTTTTTTTCCTGCGTCCTCCTTTGAACGAAGGAGCGATATTGCGTACGATATTCCGATACCACACGGAAGAAAAAGTCTTGCTGTGGCCGGCAAGGAAACTATTTGCTGAGTCCACTGAAATTTTTTGTTTTGTCAACAAAACGTTTTCTTGTTGGCAAAACAAAAATATCTCAACAGGTTTAGCAAATGTTGATTTTTTGCAGTTCCTGCGACCATGAAGGTCCCGAGTTCCGCTCAACGCCTTTTCCGGTCCTTTTCGAATTTATCGATCGAACGGCGAACTGAGTCGGGCCTCCAATAATTAATTAAAAAGGTCTTGATCAGCTCGTGCGAATTATATTCCACATGTTAATTGATCTTCTCGATATTCCGGCAAATCTTTTCTTTCCGTGTGGACGACCGAAGCTTAGCTTTCCGTCGTGTGCGAGACACGTGGCTTTGTATATCGCGCGTAACATTATTACGTTAGGCGTTACAATGTAATGATTATATAAGATAAACTCCATCTTTTTCTTTTTTTTCGTATATACGTGATGTATGTGATGTATATGTTGTACAGAGGATAAGAAGGGCGGCGTCGACCGGAGCAGCACGGTCATTGCCAAAGAACCCGAAGGTAAAGCCAATTAAATCTCGAGATCGAGAAACGTTTCGAAAAAAAAAAAAAAAAAACCCAATCCTCTCGAATCGTCTCTCCTCTCTTCTATGTATTATATTTGCAACTCTGGCGTTGTATGTGCAATTTTTTTACGTGTACACAATGTCGTGTATTGTATACTTTGATACTTTGGCGATCGCGCACAGAGCGCCACACAGCGATCGCCCGCAGCGATCGGTCTCTCCCGGCGTCCGCGTGATTTGTGATTTATTAAACGCGCCCGCGCGATTCTTGGACAAAACCCTCCTCCTCCTCCTCCTCCTGCTCGTAAATTCGCATTTGATTTCGCGCGGCGAGGTGAGAATTATCCTTTGGTTTATGCGCGCGCGTATTTTGGTCGCGAATTTGATTCGCGCGCCGCCGCCCGCCGCTTCAATCCGGCTTGCAATTCGATCGGTCGCGAGGAGTCCGCGGGAGCAACCGAAAACCACAACTAATGGTAATCGCAGTAATATTTTGCGGTTAACGCAACTTTGCGGAATCCGTGAATTTTGGTGCGCGCACTAGTGTGGTACTAGCGCGCGCGCTCAAATTCCGCGCGCGGTTAAATTCACTTCGTTATGAAAATTGAACATGTAAATTTAATCACTTTGTTGCATTATTGATTTGGGCGGGAGAAATACCGATCGAATGTTATATTAAATAACGCCACTCGTCAGAGCGCACGATTTATTTATAAACCGTGTATTAACATTGAGATCAAAACTTGCGAAAACGGTGAAAATGCAACAATCGAAATTGTGACATTTTTACCGCGCGAAAAATTAAAGTAAAAAAAAAACGATCAAGCCTTTTAACGCGATCCCGGAAATGTGAAAGTTGTCGCTCGATGTCGTTTTCAAAAAAATTCTCGACGCGAAAGTCGAGATCCTTTTAATCGAAAAGAGTGTTCGAATCGCGCGCGCGCGCGCAAAATAATCGTAAATCTTCACTCGATTTAATAACGCGGGATGCGATTTACCGAACGGAGAGAGCGACGTTTTATGATCGCGTCTCCGGGAAGGGATGAGGAGAAAAGAGGTAACGATTTGCCACCCACTTCCGGCACATGTCCGAGAAAATCGTCCGCGTGCTTTGTCATGTTTTCCAAACCCGTATATATATATATATTGAACAGAATGTATCTATTCCACGTGAAATATTTCTCTATTGGAGAAAAAGATCGGTCGGGAAGGGTGGATTATCGCGCGGATGGGAGAGATCGATTTTTCACGAGAGGCTCCCGCGAATTTTCCGAGCTTTTGCACCCTTTCTGTTGCCGCTTCTGCGAAAATCGTGTAGCGGATTTGCCGTCTCTCCCGACTTGTTTCGTCGACTAACATTTCGGAAATTGTTCTCGTCTCTCTCTTTTTTTTTCATGATTTCTCTTTCTCTCTATCTATCTCTCTATCTCTTTCCCCGTTACGCGCGTCGGCCTCTCCCCTCTTTTAATCAATCTCAAAATTAATCCCACAATCCGAAACGTGTGTGTGGATCCTCCTGAGACACCCCCGCCCACCCCTCTGTCTTTCTTGATGCGCAGCGCGACTGGAAAATCGCATTACAGCCACTGTGAGAACGCAGAGATCGAGATTACAACTGTCTCGGCGGATCATCGTGATTGACATTAATCAAACTGATCGACTAAACCTGCGTGTTGAGATGGGATAATGTTAACCCTTTGAATTGCCGTGTTTGGACGTCTGTGTCTAATCGGACTGTGACGGTTATTAATTTACCTCATTACACTAACTCTCTCTCTCTCTCTCCCTCTATCTTGACAGCTAATCCTCCATTTCCAGTATGTAATTATATGTCATCTCCTGCGTATAATGTACAGCAAGTGTGAAAGTGATCAAATTACTCGATCAATTTTTTTTATTTGTTTTTTCTTGAAGGGGTTGTCGTCGCACATCCCCTCATATTTTCCAAGAGGAAAACGAAGAACTTCGTACCAAAAACAAAAAAAAATATTTAATCTCGCTTTAATTACTTTTGCGACTGGAAAAAACATTAATATCCGTTTCGGTTTGTTCGAAAAAAAAATAAAAAACAACCGAAGGAAACAATTCAATTTCCGCCGCGATGACGAGCCGTGATATTCCTCGCGTGTGATGTTCGCGTCGTGTGCGATCGAAATTCGAGGGAGGGCGAGGGGGATGATAAAATAACGAACGCGCGCGCGCTCGCGAATTCTTCTCGCGTGAGTCTCGGGCGTGTAAGCGCGCATAATGAAGTAGTTGTCGCTAAATTGGTTATAACTACGTGATAATAAAAGCGGGAGCGCGAGTGATAATTAACTCGAAAGTTATAATTAAGCTCGAGCCAACTAACTAACGTGGAAAGCTCGCTCGCGCGACTTAAGCCTAAAATTACTTTACGCTAAAGGCGGGAACACGACCGGATTTCTATCCCGCAGAGCGGATTTTGTCTTGTAACGTTCGACGTTACAAAATGTAACTTACGCGCTATTATCCGCAAAATAGCGAGCCTTGTTGAATAAATTTCCGCGTAAAATCGTTATTACATTTTCGCTAATGTCTCGCTCTTGTACGCGTTCAATTTCTTGTTTTTCGCAATGTTGTTCGCGCGCGTTCGTGCACGCTAATTTTTCGTCTCCGTCGAGCGAGCGATTTTCTCTCAAGACACCGCGGCGCCACTTTGCCTCGTGCTCGCCTCGCGCGTGCACGAAAGACCACGCTACTGTCAACGGAAATACCTGGCCGCTTGGCATTACTTGAAAATAGATCGGCGGCGATTCGAGACGTCGTTCGCGAACGAGCAAGGAGTCGCGCGGTTTGAAACGATTTTATATTTCGCCGTTGAATTTGTTTTGTTTTTTTACGACTGATATCGCGCGCGACGATACATCCGCGTTTGTCAGAACGAGAGTTTCGCCGCGACGGGACGTCTGGTGTGTGTTGTATCGTGTGTTGTCGCAATTTTTTTTTCTTCTTTCCGTCGCGGTGACAGTGTCGTGTTTCTCTCGTGATTTAGCAACGACGCCGTTTGCAGAGGAGATCGTAATGTCGGCCAACAGCGCAACACCCGGCTCGTCGAAGGAGATTTACGGTGAGTCTCACGGAGATTTGGTCGCATTCTCGCTCGCAGTTTCATTTACACGTGTTCGTATTTTGTGCACAGCGCGTCGTTTGTTTACGTCGGCAGTGAAAATATTTCTCGACCGCTAATGGCCGTTTTCACCGCCGAGAAACAATCTTCGCTCCTGGCGATTGCTTTTTCGCGAAGTCCTGATTTTACATTCATTTTGAATTTTTTTTTTTTAATATTCTCCGCGGATTGTCTCAAAAATAATTAATTCCGTTGCATTAATTGCGCGAATCGTTCGAGTGTGCGCGCGAACTCGCAACACACACAGTCGGTGTTTGAGCCGAGCGTGCATACATTTGCGAGTTCCCGAGTCCTTCAACGCTTCTTTCGCGATCGATTCCCGACGCGGGAGTTTTAAGAAATAAACGCACGGCCGGAGGAACGGATTTAACTTTGAGCATCTTCTTCGTGAGCGACTTGCTTTTCAATTAAAATTTCGTCAGAAATCTTCTCGCGTCGAGTAAATTTACATTCATCTTTCCGTCTAATTAATATTCCATGGACTTGGCAATCTCTCAGTATACATATATAACGTCGGATGAATTTCGCTCGCTCGTGAGAAAATCGTGAAGAATCGCGAGAGGGACAAAAGCGAAGAGAAGAACTTTGTACTACTCACACACACACACAAACATCTTGCGCGCCGCGTTTCTATATTAATAATCGCGAACTGTCTGCGCGACGGCGCGTCTCTTGTATGCAAAAACGAACTTTCGCGACGCGACTTGTAAGACGCCGCTTGTGTGCGCGTGTCCGGGTCACGATCACACAGACACGGGCGGGCTCCTAGGATCTATTTCTAGAATAAACCTCCTCGTCTACGCGCGGAACGAAAATTTACCGCGTTCGAACGAGGCCATTGCTACGCGCAAATAATCGCATTCGACGCGCCGGATTGTAATCGCTAATAAATCCCGACCAAATTAACGAACCGAACTCGCTCGCTGCTTCTTACACGAAGAAAAACCTTCTTCCCTCGACCTAATCTCCAGAGCTAATCTTTCGAGTTTCTTTTTCGCGAGACCACGCGGAAAAAGAAAAGTTTTGCGATTACGGGCCAGCGAGAAAAATCTACTGAATTTGTTGTTTCAAAACGTTGGCAAACAAAATTCAGCAAACAGGCTCAACAAATTTTTCTTGCTGCCTTGTATATCTTCCAGCGAGTCTTTTTTTCCCCGCACGCTTTCCCCCATTTTCGACGAAATGCTCGTCGACGCTAACTCCAACGTTTGATGAAGGCGATCGATGTGGCTCGATAACGTTACGCTAACTCTCGTCTATGATTAACATAACAAATGGGCCGCGCATTAGAACCCGGTCCGATATGTGTGTGTGTGTGAATGTGTGTGGCGAGGGTATGGTTTCGCCTTGTTTCGTACGCGCCCCTCTTTCGCGGCACTTGATCGATAGTTAAGGCTTCTCCCTTTGTTCATCGTTTGCCGCGTGCCGTGTGTTTTCTCGGTGGCGAACAAACGACGTGTAATGGGTCGCGTCACGACGACGACACTCGCCACCACTCCCCATGAGCTCGGCTTTTTCCTTCCCGCCTTTCTTCATGCGCTTTGTTGGGCCGTTCACCCTCCTCCCTTGTTTGTTGATGTCATCGGACCGGTCGATTGCCGATCGGTTTGTTTGTTTTTTTTTTTTTTGATTGCCGCTCGGAGCCAAAACAAACACATCGCAACCCTGAAACGAAGGCTCTTTGACTCTCGTTCCCCCTCAAGGTACACCCCCGAGCAGCTCCGCGACAATGTCCGCGTTCTCCAAGGTGGTCGGCGCGGCCACGGCGGCGACAAACAAGCAGATCCCGAACCAGACTCAGATTCAGGGTACGGGCAACCCCCTCGGAATTGCCGCGGTTCTCCTTCAAGGGGCCCAAGGTAATTACTCAGGATTCCGGTGGTGGGATTCGACGCGCGAAGATAATACGGTTCCTTTCTCCTCGATATATATAATCTCTCTCGGGGAAATTTCTGTGGAAGAGAGTCTCCCCTTGTGAGATGAAAATGTCGCAAACGCCGATTGGAAAATGTTCAATTAGCGGATTTGCGGAGAATTTAAATTGAAGTTACGTTCTCTCTCGCGCGCGCGCGATTCTCAATCTTGAGGTCTATATAGATTTTAAGAAGAAGAAGAAGAAGAAGAAGAAAGACACAGTCTCTCTTTCTCTTTCTCGTGAATCCCACTGCTTGTAGAGATCTCATGGCCGTTGATGCATCGTGGAACGATGCAAAGTGGAGTTGCTCTCTCTCTCTCTCGAATCGCGCACCGAGAGGAAAGTACAGAAAGGAACGGATTTGTGACGTGCGGGTGTTATTCGCTGACAGATAACCCTTCGTTTGTCGATTGATTCGCAAAGCGTCGAATTCGCTCAGATCCAATTACGATTGCAACAGATTGCGCCGCGCGAATTGGACAAAAAGGAGATTAACCGCGCGCGATCACAACGATTAACTCGGTTAAAGGTATCGGGTTTTAGTTTCTGGATATTTTTGCGAAATGTGTGTGCGCGCGCGCGCGCGCGAGACGGAGTCGATATAACACGCATTTTCGAAATTGCCTCTCGGATTCTGTTCTCTCATCTCGGTGCGAGAAATCAACGTCAACGTGAACGTCCGATCGCACGTGGAGAGACTCTCTTGATCCCCTTCGTACGTTTGTGAAATGAATCTCCGAGAGAGAGAGAGAGAGAATGGCGTGTTTGGAGATGAGAGGGTGACATGAGCACCCGCGTGGAATGCAAGTTGCTGTATCAAGCCTTTACCCCACTTTCTCCCTCTCCTCGATCAGTGATGGCGATCAATCATTAGACCGAGACAAGTTGTCCCCCGTGGCGTATTCGAAACCTACTCACGCGATCGCAAGGATCATCTCCCCGAGATCGTCTTTAGAATTTCCCGACGAGATCTGAGATTCGATAAGTGTCCGTCGATTTTATTCAACCAGACGACGAAGAAAGCGAAGGGATGAAACATACGCAGGATATTTGTTGTAAAATATTTTTAAATAAAAAAAGATATTTACGCGACATTATGTGACTACGTTCGTTGCGGACTCGGCTCGTTTTTTTTTTTTTCTCTCGAGCCGAGGAAAATCGCGGAAAGAGAGGAAATTCCGTTGGAAAGGACGATCGTCGCTTTTTAATTAATCGCCGCTCGTCTCTCTGTCTCTCTCTCTCTCCTCGTGTCGCAGGACAAGATGATGTAGGCCCACGGAAGGAGAACGCTTGAAGCGCCCACCAGCGCGTGTTGGGTCCGATCGACGAATCGGTAAGGTTGTGACCGGATGACCCATTTCTGCTTCCACGCTTTATTATATTCGAGATTCTCCGTAGAGAGATCCGCACATATACATTACAGTATCACACATATGTGTATATATACATGTACAACCTCGGCGCACACAGCAATATAATATCCCTGATGAAACGAGAACGCGGCAGAAATCGGTCGGGGCCGGTTTTCCCGCCTCGTAGCAAAACCCGGCGAGCATGACTTGGATTTATTTATGACACACACACACACACACACGCACACACATATGTGTATATATATATTATTTACTCGATTACCTTGTTTTCAGTTTCTTGACAATACACAAGATATATCGTACGTACAATAATAATGATAATGCGTTTTCCCGCCTTTTTCGCACTCTATCCTCTTTGGCGCCGCGCGAAAAAAAAAACCGCTTTTCTCACGTATCATTTTTTTTTCATCAAGCTTGCGTCCGTATTTTTTTTCCGTTCGCGTCACTCACACACCAATTCTCTCTTCACGTTGCACACACACACTCACGCGTGTTTAGAGATTTTCTTTTCAGACGACAAATAAGATCCTCTTCACCCGGACGATCCCCCCGCCTATGTGCGAAGGGCGCGCGACGCGGGAAGGTGAGAAGCGCGCGACCCGGGCGCTTTTTCTTTTTTATTCGCCCCGCTTCTCCCTTTCCACATCGTCGCTCCTCGACCTCTTTTCGACACGCTTTCTCACGCACACGTAGACGGTACTGTCTGATGAATAATCAATTAATCCCCGTCGATCGACCCCCGGCGACGGGTTTCTCCTTGTCTTTACCTTATCAAGTTCCTCTCTTCTTCCACTCCTCCCCTCCTTCACTCGGGACTATCGCACACAGTGATAAAATACGCCGCGCGTATCCGACAGCTCGCTCTCCCGACGATATATCACGCGACGCGGTTCCCATGTGCCGTTCTCGCTCTCTTTCTTTCTCTTTCTTTCTCTCATCTTCTCCTGTCTTTCTCTCCGCGCTCTTTCCGTTCGTTCTCTTTATTATTTACGAATTCGAACGCCGGGAATAGAACGCGATGATCGATCGCGTTTTACACGTTTCGTTCCGTTGAATTCCGCGTCCAGATCGGAGGAAAACGCCGCCGAATATGTCTCGCCGACGAACGATATCGACGGACGGATTGTTGAATTTGTTTTACGCGAACGAAATTAAATTGTTTATTTCGTCTTTTTTGTCAATTGATTCTCGACGCCTCGGGACACATTGAGAAAAACTCTTTTCGGCCGATTCGAAACGATTGCACGCGCTGTGTGTGCTTCCGGCTCGGATCATTTTTCGCGCGAAGAAGAGCGCAAAGCCGCGATCGTCGTCGGTCGAGGGAGCAGTCGAGAAACGCGGGACAAATAAATTCGACGCGACACGCGCGCGCGGAAGGCTTCTTTGACGTTTGACACTAGCTCGTGTTTGGTTGGTTGATTGCATGACTAGCTGGCAGCGCAGGAGGCAATAGCAGCAGCGGTAGCAGCAACAACAGCCAGAACAGCCAGGTGGGCGGACCGTCGTTGTCATCGTCGGCCAGCACCAGTCACCAGGTCTGCGCCAGCAACGGGCCGACGGCATCGCGACGCCAGGACTCCTCGGCCACCGGTCTGTAGCACGAGTAACTACTCTAGCACATCGCGCACGTCCTTTCCCTTCTTCCCGCCCGAAAAAAAAAAAAAAAAATAAAGCCTCTGTCCCTTTCTTCCAGAGGGTGGAAAACCGTGTGCTCTGTGGCTTTAATTGTTTTCTCGTTTGTTTTTTTTTATTTTTTTTATTTTTATTGTCGCGCGCTGCGGATGTACCGATTCGCTCTTAGTTAATTGCCGCGGCGGTTTGTTGGTTAAAAGGTCCGCGACCTGTGATCGAGAAAGGGTTTTTTTTTCACACGGACGTTTTTTTTTTAATTTTTTGTTTTATCTTTTCCGCTCGCGGTGCGAAAATGTACGTTTTATTTTCGGACAAACTGACGCGGGAACGTTACTGTAATACGAAGCGCTCGTCGTCGTCGTAACGAGCCAATAAGGGTAATGTTCGGGTGTAATATCGGAAAATACGGATCGTAATGTAGAAATATTTACGATCCGCGGGCCAGACAGAAGTATTATGCGAAAACCACCGCGCGTTCATTTGCGCCGTCCATAAATAATCGGCGTTAATATGCTCGTTTTGTGATTTACGAGAACGGGGGATTCGCGACCGCGTTTTCTCTCGCCTCGCGCGCGCGAGAGAGAGAGAGAGAGAAATAATCGAATAACGAATGAGCAAAAACTGTGCGGGACGGGATTAATGACGACAAATTTGCGTCCGAGCTCAATTTACGATTAACTATTATATATCGTGACAATATTACGGAGACACAGAGCGTTTTTTGACGCACGACCTACCCCCGGGGTTTTACGCGATTTTACGTGAATTAAAATGGAGCGCGGTCTCGGTTTTTCGCGGCTTAATTTCGCGTTTTCAGCTCGTGTCCGACAATTTTTGTTCTTTTTTTTTTTTAATGAAAAATGCAAAAATTGCGTTTTTCTCGGAGAAACTCGCAAGAATCGCGAACGCGCGCGAGTAGTTTTTTTTATTCTCGCAGTCTCCGCTTTATTGGAAACGTCGATGCGCGAAAACGGAGTGTCTCGGCGATAACGTAATACACGTCTTCGTGGCATAATATCCCGCGCACGAAGAGAGACGCGAATGGTAGAAAAGTCCGGAGAGGGGGTGGGTTTTATCCTCTTTCGTCGTCTATCTCGCGAAAGACAAACGCATAGTAATGCGCAATCCCATCGCGCGCTCATCGGAGAAAATTTCCGAGAAAGCTCCCCGTTGTATAAATTATGCGCCCTCTCTGTTCCCTCCGCCCTCCCGTGTCCTCTTTTTACTTCGCAATTTATTCCGGTCGCCGTTTATAAGCCAACAACTCGCAAGTCAGATATTTAATCCGGGAAAGCTCTATCGCGTCCTCTGTCTTTCGGGACGACGTTACCTTGACCGGCGTGTTGTTACGTAGTAGACGGCCGCGTGCAACGAGGCAATTGACATTAATGCGATTATTAACGTTGATGCCGGAGTGGCGCGCCGCGATGGGATTTAATGCCTGCACGTTGTTTCGCCGCGCAACGAAATGACGTTTTTCGACCGCGCCGTCACGCATTGCATCGGTTCCATCAAATCGGAAAAAAATAAAACTGTAGATCGAAACAACAACAAAAATTCTCCTCCTCTCTCGCGAGAAATATCTGCGGAGACGCGCGGATGCTCTCATCACGGCGTACAACACGCGCAATATGTGTGACGGCGATAAATTTTATTTGGAATTCCGTTTGGTGTCGGGACACGGGGCGGCGACGAGAGTGGCGATTTTAGATTAATAAACGTTCTGAAAACCTTCTCCAAATATTTGCCCGCGTTTTAATTAATTAATCTCGCGCGATTGTGTACGTACACAAATGACGACGCGAATTAGCGCTTTCGAGTTGTCGGCGATCTCCCCACCAACTCTCTCCCCACCCCAATCATCCCTCGCGGAATTTTTTCACAACTCACGATGCATGTGTATATACTCTCGACGTTGTGTCAAGTTTGTTTCTGTTTGTGTCTGTGTGTTTCTGCATGCCGCACGTGCACCGCCGCGCGTACTGCCTCGTGATCGCGCGCCTTGTGTGTCTCTCCGCCTACACGCGCGCCTTCCTCTCTCCGCAAAAAAAATATAAAAAAAAATAAAAACAAAAACGACAAACAACCACCACGATGCAGAACTGGATGCGCGACGGATGAACGACGGCAACCGCTACTCCCGGATCCTGAGCGAGGAACTCGAAGACGGTAAGGGAACCGTCGACGACCGCGGAGGAAACGCGAGCGAGAGGAGCGAGCAGCAACCACCGTGCTGTTGGAGCCTCACGTCTTGCGGCTTATTGTGAGAGCACACGTGGGGCCGCCCCGCGTGCTTCCTTTGAGCGCTCTCTCACGTGGGGAAAAAAAAAAAAAAAAAAAAAAAAAAAAAA
>QVNV01005592.1:0-50154 GCA_014825455.1 Pseudomyrmex pallidus | reverse complement strand
AATCGGTATACACACCGATGCGGTGTTGCACGCACTTGCACCAACTCTACACTGGTGGCACACCGGTGCAGACCAGTCAAAATCGCTATCTGTGTCCACCTTGTTCGCCAGCGCTATGACCATAGTAGTGCACTTTGGCAACTTCGTAGCCAAAATAGTTTCTACATTCACCAAAGTGGATGTAATGGCGCACTAAGACGGCCAGAACCGTCGTAAGAAAAAAGAATGGGAGTAGCCGCTCTCAGGTTCCTCTCCGGTGAAGCTATGTAAGGATGACTTCCTTTCCCGCGTGTCCAATACGAGCAAATGTGAAATCATTTGATGATATGATCGATATGTGATGATCGGTGTGTAAGCGAGACACAAACCTTAACGTTTTTTACATTGCGTAAAACAGAAAAATCAATATAAGTAATAAAAGTGACGCGAAAATTTCGTCGTAACAGAGACACGCGCTTACGTCGGCTTCGTCCGGTAACCGCGTCGGAACGAGTAACCGCTTCGCATCGCTTGTGATGAATCGATAGTTACACGCAGTTCTGTGAATCACAATTCACTGGAAATTAATATCAGATGCTTCTCGCATATTTCGTCGCAACAGCCACTCCAGAATTAATATATATTGTCAAGCAGGTAAACACGGACTTCCCCTTTGAAACATTATCTACCATTACCGTTTTATCACATCTGCTTCTATTATACGAATGTATATATATGATCAATATATTTTTTTTTCTCTTTCTCTCTCTCTCTTTCTTATTTCTTTCAATAATAAGACTCTTATGTATTTAAAATATGCCATACTTTTCTATATTTTTGTAGATATAGAAACAAAGAATTTGAACAGCACTGAAAATGCCTGCAGTTAGCATTTGTGATCCCATTGCAGCCAGGCTTCATTGTGCTTTAAATAATAGTAGTTCATCAAAAAACACCGATAATCTCTCACTTGAATTAGTCAGCAGTGCTTCTCGAATTATGCAAACAGAAATTCATTATGAAGAATTGAAAGATTATCAAGTGACAAATCAAGTGAAAGCCAACTGCAACATTTTTCTTAATTTATCTTCTCCGGAGAATTTTGAGAAAAATAAAGTAAAAGATAACACAAATAGTAAAAAGAAGAATGATGTGAAAGGACCGGTTCTACCTGAACCTGCTGTCATTTTATATTCTCCCAAGAAAGTCCATCTTGGATGGAAAGGCACATTTCCAGTAGGAGCAGGAATGCAAAATATTGGAAATACTTGTTATTTAAATAGCACACTTCAAGCATTATTTCATGTTCCGGCTCTTGTCAATTGGTTACTATCTGATCCACATCATAATTCAAAATGTGAACAAAATGGTGAGTTTTTTTTATTTTATTATATATTTTATTCTTATTGCATATATATGTATATATATTTCAAGATATATGTATTTTAAGGTTTTATCAAGATATATACATACAGTTTTGTATGGAGTTTTGATAATAGAATAATTTTAGATGGTGGTGGAGAATGTCTTACATGTGCAGTAGCCAAGACACTACAGTTCAGCCATCAGAAATCTGGAAGTGCAATCAAGCCATTTTATATATACAATAAACTAAAATGTATGTATTTAAAATTAATAAATGTATAGTGCGTGTGTGTGCATAAAAAGTGTGAATACAAATTATAATAAGCAATATTTGTAGTTATTTGCAGAACTATGGTACCTGGACAACAAGAGGATGCTCATGAATTTTTACGTTATTTATTGGAAGGAATGGAACGTGCGTATTTGTCTAGGCATAAAGCAACTAAATTGGATAGCTATTCTAAAGAAACAACGCCTATTAACCAAATATTTGGTGGTTACATTCGTACTGAAGTCAAGTGCCTACAGTGTCAACATGTATCCACTACATTTCAACATTTTCAAGTAAGATAATGAAGGTTTTTATGTAAGTTTTTATACAATATATAAATATTCTTGTAAATATCTTCTTTCAATTCTATATGTATTCCATAGGATTTGCTTGTGGATATACGCAAGGCAAATACATTGGACGAAGCATTAAATAGTTACTTCAGTAGAGAACAATTAGATAACAACGATTACAAATGTGAAGCCTGTAAGAGAAGAGTGCCTGCCACGAAACAATTCACTCTAGAGCGCCCGCCAAAAGTGTTGTGTGTGCAATTAAAACGATTTAGCGTTTTAGGAGGAAAAATATCTAAACACATTGGTTTTAAGCCAACCATAGATATGGGTCCGTACTTGTGGAGAGAATTCGGAGAATCTTCGAAACAACTCACATATAAACTCGTGTCTATTGTAACCCACATGGGTCCTTCTCCAAATTGTGGCCATTACACTGCAGTTGCACAAGTGTCAAGTGGTCAATATTATTCCTTTGATGACTCATATGTTCGTCCAATAACTCTTAATAATGTGTTAAATATACACGCGTATATTATGATTTTTGAAATGGAGAATAACAGTCAGAATCAACAGACTACAAAACTAAACGGCACGGCGTCCGCAATGAACATATCGACGGCTCTGTCCAGTTCTACAAACAAATCTTTCGGATCCAAAGCGTCCGCCGGATGTTCCGTGAACGGATCGTTAAACGAATTGTCAAATAATATTGACGATAATTCAAGTAAACCGATACTAATTGGTCCACAGCTGCCACAGCAAAAAAGTATAGAATTAAGCCTTCCTTTAGAAAAGTTTACTGTTAATCATTTACCACAAAAGATACACGATAAGTCGTATATTAAGAATGGGAAAATTTCAAATGGGAATAGTTTGGTGCCCTACGATTCTAGCGAAGAGGAAGACAGTTATCCCTCCGGGACAGGGAGCTCAAAAAATCAAACGTCAAATGCTTTAGTCCGAATCAATGCTACGAATGGTGTGCCAAACTCTTCTCTTTTGAAAGATGCGTCGAAAACTATTATTAATTGTAAAGAAAGAACCAACATCAAGATCAATACTAACGGCATATCAGCTGTTACGACGCAAGCCACAGTTACACAATGTACAAAATCACAAAATGGATCTAATAATACTAACGGCCGAATAAGCTTGCCGAAGCATCAAAATGGGAAATTAGAAACAAAAAGTCAGTCGGAACGAGACAAGAATACGTGGCGCGCTCAATGTATAAGAACTAAAGATGTACAAGAAGAGAATGTTTCTACAAAAGCCAATGCTAAGACCTGGCAAATTTCTAAAGATACGTCTTCCGCGTTTTCTGGAGTAGCGACTAACGGTTGGAGTCTTTCAGATGCCAAGTAAATAATTTCACGTACACGTATATATGTTCGCTTTATACATGCTTTTTGACAGTCGAGATAATAATTTATGCTTTTTCGGTTTTTTTTTTTTTAGGGAAGATATAAAGCTAAATCAAAATAGTGCAACACTAAGTGCTGCGGATGTGCGAGATTTTAACGGCACCAATCGTTCGGACACTGTTTCACATTTGTTGAAAATGCAGAATCGAGTATACGCAAGTTCTTCAGGTTAGTATAATTAAGTGTATGTATTTAATATAATATATTTTTACAAAATTTTATATATATGTATATATACGTATAAAACACACATAAAAGTTATGTCTTTTAAATTTTTAGTAACAAATTGGAATGGCAATAAAACGCAGCTTGACCGAGATGTTGATACTGAAAGACGAGAAGAACGTAAACGCCACTTTAACGCGGATGACGAAGAAATGGACAAAGGTCGAACGAAGAAAGTCAAGAATCACACAAATCGTCGATCTTACGAAGAGAGATCTACGATTTATAATCCATTCCAAGAGTATCAAAACAAACCTTGTTTCGATCGTCGATTACTAAATCGATCGTCAGTTAATAACAGTCATAATCGAAGACGTTACTATAATACAACCTATGCGCGTTCGCGGCATGGGAGTTATAGACAGTCATATTGTAATAATAATAATAAATATACACGTTATAGATATACATAAATGTCACATTTACGCTCACTCTCGTAATTAGAGAGAGAGAGAGAGCGAGATTTTCATAGACTGTATACTCCATTCTTATTCACTAGATACAGTATCTCAGTATTAAATTGGGAATAAACTGTCAAGTGTAAAAATTGTCACAATAAACTGTAGGGTTCAACGGGTGATTATTTACACATATACAAACATACACACACAATTTAAGAAACCATTTTATATGTTCCTCGTGGTATTTTCTGCCTTCACGTAAAAGTTTGGTACACATTTGTGTGTATAAGTGATTGTCCATGAAGGACAAGTATCACTAATTCTACCAATTTGTGTTCAACGTGGATTGTTATAGAAATTTTACTTTTCTTTTAATTACACGATAAGAAGAACTGACTATAGTTTCGAGATGTGTAATAATTGCCACTATTAATATTGACTTTAAAATGCAAAGATATCAATACCAGTAAATATAAACTGACTTAAAAATCTTAATATACTTGTTATTTAAATAGCTTGCTTGCAGAATTATGGACATAAGTAATAAGCTTCTAAAATAAATAAATAAAAAAGCAAATATATATACAATTCTGGCTCCAAGTTATTTTCAAATTACATCAAAACGTTAAATCCAGGAAATCATACTATATACACTTTGTTTTTATTATACTTTATTCGTTTTATACAAGTATGACGAAATAGCATAATAAATTTTTGTCAGCAATACATGTTGATAGAATGATCTTTGTTGCGATATATCAGAAACATTTGTTTTAGTAATAATTTTCTAAATGTTATACTTAAGTCATGAAAAGAAGTTTATATTATTTTTACTTTTGTATTTAAGAATATTTAAAAAATTTTATATAAGATGTTCTCACCTGAATCGATAGATACAACTGTAAAGAGAAAGATATACTGAGAAAGATACCGATTACGTATATAAGTCGAAAATATATAGAATATAAGTTTTTTTGTACAAGATTTTTTGTGTTTTCTAGAAAATTTAAATCTTGGAAACATATTTACATCTTGTTACGTTTAAATAATGTTCTATAACTATCGCTCAATGATTGCTGCTTGTGATTAGTATATAGTTTTATATCTACAATAAATCTAGAATAGGCTAATCACAAAACGATGATTGAGGAATGTTCTCTGATTAACTTAACTGGTCGATTATTCGTTGGAATTGACACATTGATCGTTTAATAGAATTGTCTAATCATTTGACAATTAATCGGTCGGTTAACTTAATCAGAAATGCTAAAATCGACTCTAAGTCGATTTTAGCTAAGTCCGCTTTAAAAAAACTTTTTTTATTTTATTTAAAGTAAATGTAAACATGTTATTTTCAATATGTTTTAATTCATTTAAAAAAAAAAACTTTTACAAAACCTTTTATTCTGTATTTCCGACTTATAATTTTTTTTTTATTTGTACGAAAAATCAGTATCTTCGATGTTCCGGAACGAGTTCGGAAATACTCTATATACAAATTTAACTTTATAAAAACAAATTTGCTTATGAGCTCTAGAAGATTAAAACAAAGTAAGAAAAAGGGACTAATAAAAGCCAACGCTGATAGTATTAAAATTTATATGCTTCCCTTTCATATTCTTGCTCTTTCTATGTTTGATAAAATTCTAATCTTGTCGGTCTCTATAGCCATTAATTGAAGAAAGAGAGTTAGAGAGCGAGTTTGATCCCAAGAACTTGTCAAGAATAACAAAAGGTTCGGCTGTATATTAATCCTTGTTTCTTAATTTGTAGTAATTAAATTATGTGTTGTATAATCCATCTTGCGCCCTTTTTTCGATAAGTCTCTTCCAACTCTTCCTTTTCTCTAAAAATAACATTACAGGCTATAATCTCTCTCTCTCTCTTTCTCTTTCTCACTCACTCACTCATTTTCTCTCTCTGACAGCAAGTGCGAAATGTTTTTACTGCAATTATTGAGATAAGCTCGTATGCATGTATAACTAAATAAATAAAAATAACTAATGCCGTAAGATTCCTACAGTGTAGGAGTTAAAAAAATATGTTACTAGTAATAATATTAATAATATTTTAGGTATAATAATTGTATGTACATTTAGATAATGATATGTGAGCACATACATACACACAGAAGTGCTTATAAAAAATTAATAACGCCAGATTTATGTAAAGAAAAAAGAGAAGAAAATAATGGTCTGCATTCTCATCTCACTCTTATCGCGATAAATGCGTTTGTTTATTTCTTTACCAATTTATGATACGTGTGGTGTGAGCTATATACACTAATAACATATAGTGGCACATTTATCAACAAAAGTGAGATGAGCAAATCGGCCGGAAGTCTTTTATATTATATTTACGAAAGGTTATTGTAGCCACATAAACATTTAATAAAGAAATGTACGTGTATCTACCATCTGAAAAAATAAGACTATCGCACGTTGGCTTTGGAAATGCATTCATTTTATTGCAGTCAGTTTGACGCAAAGGAACTACATTTATACTCAAAATAACTTTTATGAGAATATTATTATGGCGACAAATGTCACTTCAATTTATGAAATCACACAAATTCTTGAAAAAACCGTAAGTAAATATTATCGTGGAATTTCGACACATACATATGTGCGTGTGTTACATTTGTTATTGGTGGAATAATAATAATGGTATGTGTATATTACGTACACACGTCTCATTGTAATATCTTTTTTTATTTTTTAACAGGTAAGCATTCTCAAAACCGAAAGTTTCAACGTCAATCTTAAATTTCGTGACAAACTCGAGTGGTTTGGTAAACTGTCGTGCACGGTAACAGATAAACTCCAGTCATTACTATATTTATCTGAAAATTATACTTGCAATAATGATCTCAAACAATTTATAAACGAGGTTGCCACTTTGTGGATTTCTGTTAAAAAGCAGGTAGGTTTTGCGTGTTTACTTTCTTTCTGTATTTTTATTGTACAAGTATTTACTGAATTAATACACAGGTCTGTAGAAGGTATTCTAAGATTCGAATGGGTAGTCGTGTACAATCAGGAGTATCCTTATCGTTGCTTCTCGATAAAATAAAGAAAGAAAAGTCTTTGACAAAAGAGTCACTGCGCATTTATGAAAACAAATATGTTGCAGAAAATTGTGAACAACTTGCCAGATGTTATACTTTGCTCAATGAAATTGAGAATCTATTGAGCAATTTAGAACGATGTGATGACAAGGCATGTACTTATGCAATTTTTTATTTTTTGTAAACAAATCTACTGAAATACACATATGCATGCATGCATGCTTGCCATTCACACACATTTATATATAGAAATTTTTTAAGTATCTTATATAAATTAATTTTTCTTTTACTTTACAGTTACAACATTATTTAGCTATATCAAAATTGATTCCATTTCTTATGAAGTTAGAATCTACTATAGACAGATATGTTTCTACTCTCACACTGTTACCGATTAACAAATCCAATTGTTCAGAATTAGATGTTCTCATAAATGTGGCAAAACTTCTCACTGGTGAATTATTGGGCAGTGAATTTATAGATCCACATCACATACTAGCGGACAATGCACCGAGAAAACCAGTATTTATCATTAAAACCAAACCCAGAATAGGAAGATATTTCACTGACACCAACCACGGAAACAGCATAGAAGATGTGCAAAATTACATGTCTCGCGTTTAAGTGAGTAATGTAAAAATATGAAGAAAAACATGATATACATTGTGAATAAACAATAATGATACTTGGTATTTTTCTTCAGTAATAATTTGTATTTGTAATAATTTGGCAATGTATCATAAACATCAGTGCACGTCAACAACTAAAATCTCAAGGATAGAGTTTACATCGAGTTATTACATATAATGCATTGCGCAAAAATAAACAGATCGTAATATCAAGATCTAACATAGAAATATATTGTGTATGTGGTGTGTACATACATACACACATACACTTATCTCTCTTAATATATCTCAAAAATACTACATACCGCTTACAAACGATCTTTCTCTCGATAGTCAAAGACTAGATTAAAGGATGCCCTCGAGGTCAGGTATAGAACAAGGTGGTGCCAGTCTTAATGTGACATCTTTATGGCGTAGAAATTCTGGCGGAAAAAGCTGTCTCTTTCTCTGTAATAAATAAATGTAGGAGAGAGTAATGCAAAAAATTCCATATGCAACCCTCTGACAGCAAACGCGAACTCAGGGTCATTGATCTCTCACCTCCGTGACGCAAATTCTACTTTTGTAAAACAATGTTTATTTTTTAATTGTGTGTCTAATGGAAAGTAAAAAATCCATTAATTAAAAATGAGCTCGAGTTTGCTTGCGGAGGAATAAAGGCAACGTAATAAGAAATTCTTTACAACTAACCGGCGGAGGTTGATGAACGACGTGCGTGACATTAGTTACGATAGGCGCCCATCCCTTCATGTTGATGCATTTGTAACACGACTTAGGTTCACCTATACACATCGAATGATACCCGTGACCGCAGCTATACACCACCACATAATCGCTACAGTGCGACAATGGTTGTCTGCACACGCAACAATTTATGGAAATGTTGCCGCATGCTCTGCCAGCATCCCTGAGAGCAGCAAAACATATACATGTTCCTAATTGCGTTATGTACATATGAAAATAATATCAGCTATAATATGCGGTTCGTGAGATTTATTTTACGGTGATTGACAAAGAATCGGTGTACTAAAGCGCATCGATACAATCCACGCTTTTAGTTATTTAAATGTCTGATTAAAAGACGGATTTTTCATAAATCTCACGAATTTTCTGATCTAATAGAAAAATCTTAATATTATATCTCGCGTGTATTATATATAAATTTGTCTTTTTTTTTCGCGTACCTCAAGGATTTTTTCAAAGTTTTGTGAAGTTCTAAACTTGTTAATCGAGCGGTAGTTTCGACTAGGGTTTGCTCGTATCGCGATTGAGTGAGGACTCCAGACAGCAACTGTCGTAAATCACCCATCGTGCCGCTCATCGCTAATGGATTTTTCAAGATCTGCTCGAGTATATTCGATAGAACAGACATACCGCTAAGAGATTCTAGAATTAGTCTTAACAATTTATTGCTCAATTTGTCTGCCTTCTCTGTACTATTTTCCGAATGTGATCGAAACACGGCTTCTACAAGAGCCATCCAGTCCAGATTTCCTGCCGATCTTCGACATAATCCTGCAAGCTGCATGGCAGCATATATCGTTTCATTTTCCGAAACATCACCTTGTCGATACATCGTAACTTGTTGCTCAAATTCTTTCAGTAGGAGATTAAATGCATCTTGATAACTACCCAACTTTTCCAACATTACTGCCTCTGCGCTTTTGCAATTGTATTTTCGAACGATCTTCAATGCTTCGTCCAATCTACATCCATGCAGTCCGTTCAAATGAGTAACGACACGTTCCGGTTCTAGTTCGCACATCAGTGCCAAATATCTCTCCAAGTGTTCGGTAGTTAAATCCAGAGAAATATCATCTTCCTTGTCCTGCGCAATTCGATACAACGTTCCTAGCAGTTTATATTGCAAGTTTTTATTATCATTGAAACTTTGTAATATCGCATCAATTTTGCTGTGCAGTCGCGTTGCGACAATCGTAGCAAACTGATTCGCGTTGATTGTCATGAGAGTCGATGCGTGAACCAATACAACTTGGTCCAACGAAGCGATTGGCAAGTTCTCGAGCCAAGGCCAAATGTCGTGATTTCTCGATGGCTCTAAGATCATACATTTACACACAGCTATCCAATCCTCTCGCGCGCTGTACAGCAACTCCGCAACTCTCACACTGCAACAACAAACTATCGTAATAACGTGCGATATAAATGTATGTGTTATGTGTAACCGTGGCAATCGCAAAAAAATGTAAAATATTGCAAAAAAAAAAAAAAAACGTAAAAGAAAAAATACTTACAAACCCGCCCTATTTGTTAAATTTAGTAAGGTGTTATCGGAAATATTACATAGCTTTTTAGAATGCAATAGTCCTAATATAGCATTTTCTCTCTCGGTTTTAAAATTTTTCAATGATTCCACCTGTAAATCTACGCACAACATATCTACCATTTTATTTAACGTACTAGATTCCAGGATAACAGTACTTTCAGATACTTCATTTGCCACGAACACAAGCACCATAAATTGTTGTTCGTTCGTGATAAAATCGTTACTCTTCGGACTAAGTGGCGTATTTGGCATAACAATGCTCAACAAAATATCTATAAGTCTCTGTCGATGTCGCAGACCCATTTCGGATGTAAATTCTGGCTCTTGAAAGGCAATGGCCACAACATCGAGAAAGCCCTTTGCGTCAAATTGCAGCAACGTTCTCAAGTACGGATATTGCCTTTCCATGTCGTTCGCTAAACTGGAATGTTGAGAGAGCAAGGCTCTCATTATGTCTGCTTTCGCTTTTTGTCGCATATCTTCGGGAAGCTCATCTTTGGGAAATCCACGACCAGCTAGACAACAACTAGTGTAAACTAGGATGGCGTTACCGAGTTTTATACAGTCTCGAGAAAGAACAGCTGTCGAATCGCGCAATAAGTTTTGAAGTATTGGCATTAATTGATGTATAGGCGCTGTAAAGTCACCAAGCGCCGTTGTCTGTAGATAAATCAGCGCTTCCCAAAGTCCTCGTTGACGACAAATTGTAGTTACCTGAAAATTCAGTGTTCAGCTTTGCATATAAAATGCTGCATTTACCAAAATCAAACACTCAACTACTTACTTGATGAATATCTAAACAGTCCACACTAAGTAGAACCGCGATTGCTTCCAATGATTCTACTTTATTTTCCTGATTATACAGAGTAATCAGTTGTTGGGCGATTAACGGTGGCAGTCTCGGTGGAAGGCTTCCATCCAACAAAGGAGCTTCGAGTGCGTGTAAATAACTCGTTTTTAATTTTTCAGATTCAAAAACCATATCCCATAATTTTCCAAACAGTAGGTCGAAATAATCCAATTGAATACAGTAATCGACGCAAGTGAGCACTATCATATTGTAGTCTGTACTTTCTTCTATTAAACACTGATTCAATTCGTCCATATACTGCGTCAAAATTTCGCAAACTTTTTCACGCGCGATTTGACAGCGACGTTGCTTGGAACCTCGAAGACCGATAACAGCTTTTCCCTTGTCTCGATAAAAAGAAAGACCCAACGCTAACGCTTCGGGAAAACGTTTCTAAAATAAGTAATAAACAATTACATATCTACTCTAAGTTGCAAAAATATTCTCTATCTTTTTAACAGTAAAATGTCCAATGTTATTATCTTAACTCCATTAGTCTTCTTATTGTCGCTGTTTCTATTTCTCGCGATTTAGAAAAAATACCTCTTATAATGAAAAATCATATAAAAGTTATTCTCTTAACCGTGAAAAACAGAAATAGTGACGCGAAGAAGACAATAAAGAAGTCTAGATAACTTTTTTTTTGGACATTCTAGATTCTACTGTCAAACACCAACCTGTGCAACCAAATGTTGCAATCTCTCCGTCCATGTTCTTATACAAATGACATGTAAACTCTTTGTACCTAGTAACAATAGTTGCGTACCGAAAACTACAACAGTGTTGTAGCATGCTCGTTCACCGGCCAACGCCATTGCCTGTGCACAAAATACGTATTTCTCATGTATACGATCTCAAATGACATACAATATTCTCTTCATCCGCGTCACAACGCTTTTCGCACCTTCGAAACGTTTCCACCGGTGGACAATCCTTTAAAGTGACTAGAGGCGTAAGAAATACCAACATAACTCATATCCAGCGTCTCCAAATTATCTTGCGCTCTTACGTCCAGCAAATGTAACTTTTCTTGAGCATCCAGTATTATAAGAGATCTTGGATTTAACCATCTCAAGTTGCTTATCGTGTATGGTAGCGTCATTCTCCGAAGGGGAGACAACTTTACCCGCGAACCACCTTCGGTGTATACCTTGTGTCAATAGACAATATTCTTTAATTTGGTAAATATTCTTCACACGTTGAATGCCGTAGGTAGGGAGAGTCACAGTAGTAGAGATAACTCCGGCGACATCTAAATTAATAAAAAGAATTTTGTGTGCAAACAAATAAACCATGATATATTTCTCGACTGAATGCGTTTCTATGACAGGCTCCTTTCTCTTTCTCTAAAAAGTGTGTGATAATTTTATCTAATTCAATATTCAATCATGTTGTTTTTAATAGCAAAAGTTATAGCTCGGCATTCAACGCGTTTAGTAAACAAGATATATAACGTAATTATATTATTATGGCAATACTTGGTAAAAATGCACCACGTTGTCTCTCGCGAGCGCTAATACCGGATCGATCACGCGAGATCCGTCAGCTGTCTGTATAACAACCAACTGCCAAGATAGTTGCGGTGCTGCTGTCGGGGAACCAGTTAACGGATGACTCAGCACAACTCGCATTCGTGGTTTTATGCAAACAACAATTACCTATACAAAGTAAAAATGAAATTATAAATATATCTAAGCATTAATTACAATTTTCAATTTGTTTGCTTAAGAAAACCTTTGATAATGTTGCCATTGCTACTAAAGTATAATTTTTCAATGGATGTGACGGCAAATGATTCAGTAACAAAGGCTCCAGAGTGCACACTTCGCCCTTGGAGCCACTAAACAAACATCTACTGTCACAACCTCTTACACCCATTACTCTAGTAAAATTCAATTCAAACACTGAACCGCCACTATCGCTACATAGAGCTATTTTTGGTGAATCTGTGAACTAAAATTCAAGTCAAGTTTAGATGGCTAATTAATATTAGATAATTTTCTAAAATATTAAACTAATGCATGTATACTGATTAGAAAAATATCTATACCTTAACATGTAACACAGCAGTGTCAAATGGATGTACATCTGTAAGAACTCGTAAAACTTTTCCATTACTGCTATCTATCATCAAGATATGTCCTCTGACAAAACCAGCCAGTATTCTACTGCCCTCATGATTAAAACAAAGAGCAGAAACAGAACCTTGGTGCCTTGCTTCTTGATCGCACCAACGTAATGTTTGTGAAGAATCAAACCCCAATATTAAACCATGACTGGTACCAATCACTAACATGTTGCCTCCAGCTGCAACTGCACTAGCTAAACCAGCATTGACTCTCTCCTAAATATATAGTTTATATGTTTTTATATTTGTATAATAGAAACAAATATATGTTTGATACAATTATTAAAAACATGTAAATTGAAAAATTCTATTTTTCAAATTTATAAATTTATATAGAATAAACAAAACACAACTACTTACACTAGCTGATACAATTTGTGATGTTATTCCTTTGAGTATAACATGCCTTAAAATAACACCCAGAGATGCTTTCTGATAAGTTTTGGAAGACTTATTTAACGAATTTAATGATAAGTGACTGCTAATGCTAGTTGTCTCACTACTACCAAGTTTTTCTCCTATTGATATACCAATATCATCATCTGTATCTGATAGCGACTCATAATCAGGTTCCATTAATATACTCTCTAAAGTAGGTAATTCATTCAAGGTTGGTATTGCATATTCTGTGTTATCTAACTGAAAAACAATTATAGTGACATGAAAGTATTGTTGTATCTTTTTTTTTTTTAATAAACTTTAGTACATATTACAACTATACTGTGTAAATAATAATATATCTTTTATAACTAATATACAGTAAAAAAGTAAATAACACAAAAAGAATTTCTTTAATAAGATATACAATTTAAGAAAATTTTATTATTTTTTTATTTTATATATATGTATATATATAGAGAGAGAAAGAGAGCAAGAGAGAGAGAGAGAGAGAGAGAGAGAGAGAGAGAGAGAGAGAAATCTTATGTTGCATGCATAATTGTTTGTATATGTGTGTGTTAAAATATATGAATACCTCTTCAATATCTAAATTAATAGCTTCTGTAACAAGACATTCATCGCTATCGGATACTACTTCATTCTCAGCCATTTTATATTTATTATATTATTTCTTCCGATTCAGCTAACACGTACATATGTAAATATTTGACAATTGTTTGACACATTTTTCCACCCCCACTGCACTTATGGTGCTTTACAGCTGAGTTTGGTGTAGTTGTGACGAAATATCCATAGACTATTACAGTCAGTATTTTTGTGCTGTATAGATATTAACAGCGCCTCAGTTGTCTAAGAGGCAGAAAAGAGAAACATAAACGAGCCAATAGCGATAGAGAGATTCTCGAAAGATTTTATGGCCGTTTTGCCAACTTCAGTTAACTTGCAGAGATAGTGAAACCAGCTTTAACCAGTATTTATAAAACGACACCAAACCAAACCTGACAAATATAAACGTTGCTTTTGAAAACCGCCAAATTGCGCCAAACCGTCGTCTTTCTGCACATCTTTGACTTAGAGCGGAGTTGAGGAGAGTTGCAATCATGTACGTGAGAGTGAGAACAGTAGATGGAAAAGAGGAAAAGCTTATATCAATTTCCAAAACAGCTACAATAGAAGATTTAAAGGTAAGCTGTTAGATAAGAAACAATTTCGAGCAAAACCCTACGTGAGTTCCATGTTGTAATCTTATACATAAATATGAGGTAACATTTGTATTTACACATTAAATATGTATATATAGATGTAAAATATTTTTTATCTATTTTATTATAACTATGTTTCAATGATTATGTGATCTTTGATTCTTAGAATGAAATCGAAAAAGAAATGCATGTCAAAACAGATCTGCAAAGACTATTTTTTGGCGGCAAACAATTAGAAGATTGTTATACAATTTATGATTATAACATCAAATTGAATGATGTAATACAGCTTTTAAAAAGAATAACTGATATAGGGAATGAACCAACATCTAGTAAAGATGTAGAAAAACAGAAAAAGATAAGCAAATCCAAATTACCAAAAAAATCAGTAGAAGAACAAGTAAAAAGAGATCAGCCATTAAAGAAACAAGTAACGCCAAAAACAGTTGAAGAGATTGCAGAAAGTTTGTATTATAAAGTTAATGATGCTGTAGACTGTTTTGACAAAGAGCATAGTGTCTGGTTTGAAGCTAATATACAAAAAATTTTAAAAGAAGGAGAAGAGATTCTTTATAATGTATTGTGGGAGTTTGATAACGACGCTATTCCTTTTAACGTACCTGAAACATATATACGGCCTCGTGCTAGGCATCAAATACAAATTAGTCAATTATCTATTGGTCAGAAAGTAATGATCAATTATAATATGGAAGAGCCAGAAGGTATTGGACTGTGGTATGACTTTACAGTAACTGAAATAAAGCAAGATGGAAAATTAGCTGGAATATTTCACATGAGACAGTATGTATTTTTACACATGGTTTTTGGATTTTATTATTTTTCTGTTTGTGTGTGAGGGATACATCATATGTTATATAAAATAATGTTTCTCTGTATTCATTTTTCTGTTGCATCCTTCATTTTTGTGTTCTTATTTTTTTAAATCAGTGATGAACTTGAAATGGACAATATCATACCTAAAGGAAACATCTATATGATAGAAAAACCTAAGTTGTTGACTGAGAGAACTACAGAAGATGAAACATTTATGATCAGTGATGGTACACATAGACCTGTTGTTCCTGCTTGTCAATATTGTATGGATAATCCTCGTCGAAAATGTTCAGAGTGTGGTTGCAAAGTGTGTGCTGGGAAAAAAAATGAAGATCGTATATTAATATGTGATGAGTGTCAATATGGATATCACTTGGAATGTTTGAAACCACCATTAGTAAAAGTTCCAGAAGAAGATGAGTGGTTTTGTCCTGAATGCAAAACTGATGAAACTGAAATTATTAAGGTAATACATGCATCTAAGATGTCTTAAGATAAATTCCATTCAAAATAACTGCTAATAATAGAAGATATAAAAAAAAAGTGTAATTTTTTCTATTAGCCAGGTGATAAACTAAAAATCTCAAGAAAAAGACCTATTGAACAAGATAAAAAAGAAAAAAGCAAAAAAGATTGGGGAAATGGCATGGCTTGTGTTGGTGCAAGAAATAAATGCACTATTGTTCCTAAAACTCATCGTGGTCCAGTTCCTGGTATAGAAGTTGGCACAAATTGGTATTATAGATTTCAAGTGAGTTTTGAACACCTAGTTATTCTCACATATATTTTATCAGTTATATAAATAAAAAACAAATATTAATAAACAGGTCTTGGAGATGGGAGTACACAGATCACAAATAGGTGGCATTCATGGACGAGAAAACGATTGCGCATATTCTATTGTTGTATCAGGTCTTTATGACGACGGCGATTACGACACAGGCGACGAGTTTCAATATACTGGATCCGGCGGCAGAGATTTATCAGGTATTGTATAATAAATCAGTCAAGTTTAGAAAAAGTGTGACTCACATAAATCGATTTAGGTAACAAGAGGACTGCTAAGCAAAGTAAAGATCAGCAATTGACTAAAATGAACAAAGCACTGGCTTTAAATTGCAACGCTTCTTTTAACACAAGTGGTGCTACAGCTAAGAATTGGAAGGGAGGTATACCACTCCGAGTAGTGCGCAGTTCTAAATTAGGAAACAAATATGCACCAAAGGAAGGTTACAGGTACATCAGATAAGTTGTTTCTTATTTTACGGATATATATGTTTATATATATATTATCTTTAATCTTTTTTATTTTTACTTATAATCTTATTTTTCTGTCGCAGATACGACGGTATATATAAAGTAGTAAAATATTTTCCAAAGAAGAATAAAGATGGTTTGATCATGTGGAAGTATATAATAAGAAGAGATGATTCAACTCCTGCGCCTTGGACTGCAGAAGGAAAAGCAAGAATTGCTTCACTCGGTTTAGAACTGGAATATCCCGAAGGATATAAACTAACAAATGACATATCAAAAATTCAGCCACCTTTGAAAAAAATGAAAACCTACACTTTAGAAGAAGAATTGAAGGATTTGATAAACAATGATAAACAGAATGCTAAATTGTGGGATGACTGTATGGCGGCATTGTCTGATGGAAAACTCGCTTTTCAAAAATGTGTTTTAGAAAGGTGGGTTTAAATATACTTGAAATAATATAAATTTCTTTTTTCTAATCACGTTGATTTAACTTGACTTAATTTGATATATCAATTTTGCAGATTTAACTGCCCTTGCTGTTTGGATATTGTTTATCAACCAGTAACTCTTCCTTGCGTACACAATATTTGTTTTACATGCTTAATACAGACTTTCAATTCCCACGAGCTATATTCTTGTCCTACATGTCGCTATTATTTAGGTAAAGAATACGAAGTACTAATTAATGAAAAATTGAAAGCGATATTATTAAAGATTTACCCAGGCTATGAGAACGGAAGAAGTTAATGCTAACTTGCGTTTGTCAACATCAATTTTTTAAACTATTGTTTATTATTTATTAGCATAAATCGCAAAATTCTCTTTGTTTTTGTCTAGATCTAGATTTTTTAGAGCACTAAGCTGATAAAGATTCGTAATTTTCGCGCGATTGATTTTTTTAATTAATTATTTGAAATTGGTATAGAAAACAAATAAAAAAATATATTTAATATATATATTTAATATATAAAAAAATATATTAAATATATATATATTTAATATATATATTTAATATATAAAAATATATATTTAATATATATATATTTAATATATATATTAGACTAATATTGGAAGCAAAATCTGTTGAAATTTGCTTCCAATCTGACGACACGGTGTTTGCTGAGTACATTTTATATTAGCAAAAACCTTAGTTTTTTAAATATAGTAAAACAAATATCGTTGTCAGGTTTTGAAAGGAATAGGGATATGTACGTATTATTTTATTGGTTAGCTATACATAGAGTCATTTTAATTCAAAAGCAAACATCGTCTGTTTTTCTGATTCTTCGATCACGTTTAATCCAATATATACAACACAATGCGTTTCTTTATCAGTTAACAACATTATATTATATGAATTGGTTGTTCTATGTGCACGTATATAGAAGAATATCAAACTACTAGCTGGCATTGCAAAACTGAGAGGTCGGAGGTGTAAATCCGAATAAATAAAGCTGATCGCATTAATCAAATATAGAAATTTATAAGATAAAGAACATTCCGACGCTTCTTATTTGCAATACCAAATACAGTAATTTATCTAATTTAGCGATTTAACTTTTATCTTATTCAAGTGTTGCAAGAAAGAGACTCTTATTACATCTATGCGATATCATAATCGAAAAGGACAGGAGTGGGTTGCTTGGAGAGATAAATCGAATTTTATTTTAAACAATTGTTTTAGGAAAAAATATTAAATTATTGTTTACTCTTTTGGCCGCATGAATTTAATCAGAATATATAATGACACACTGCGCATGCAGCTGTTTCGCGAACTGTAAGAACGGTTTTGCCATCCAAACTTTCAATTAGTGTTGAATAGTGACAGTTGCACGCAGTATATAATGGTATTAATTAATCTGAGGTAGTACAATCAAATGAATATTATGAAAATTAGAAAAAGTACTTATGTGTTTTTGTTGAAACTTTGATACGGAAAGAGAAAGACATTATGTTGAGACGTGCCTTACTTTACATATATATGTTTATACTCATATTAAGTTATGTGTTTTAATACAACTGTTAAAATTGTTATGCGTAAATGTTTGTAATGTGCGTTTGTGATGTCAGTCTTTATTATAAATTCGATTCTGCTAGAGGAAAAGAAGCTTCTATCTTTGTGAGCATTTTTTTGCAGGCAGTTGATTACTATCGACGATTATCATACGAAACTTTCTCGCAGAACCGATTTTATGATTTTATTATAGAGGATGGTGTACGCAACATAGAAATTTTGAATGACTGATCATTATTTAATATTAATAACTACGAACGTACACACAATCGTAAGTATTGTAAGTGAGGATTACGTTTGATGTGTTTGATGTGAAATTGCTCTATATACATATACATATTAGGTATTTATTTATATAATTGTTTTAACCATTATAAATCATACTTTATTTTAATATAGCTTTAGGAAGAAATAGAAGCTTTGTGACTTTTTTCAAAATCAATGAGTTACATCTACACATTTTCTTTCTCTTGAGCATTTTCACCAAGTGGCGGTACTATTTCACCGACCCACTTCAGATAATCGCTGTTTCCATTTTGTATCTGAAACATGTGTGCATATTTATAATAAAAAAAAAATTTTTAATATTAAATGTGTACTTTTGACTGAGAATCAATTAGATATCAAAATGATTATCTAACAATCATATAAAGCAATACAGTGTAGAATAAGGAACAAATGTAAATTAACTTACAGGCAATGAAATTACTTCACAAACTGTATATGGATGATTCTCTCTGTATAAAACCAGCATTTTAATTAGAAAAATTGAATAAAAAGCACATATATACCAATAAACTTACTTTACGTATTTTGTTAAAGCATCTATTTTTTCTGTTCTAGTTTTTATCATCTGTAAGGTAAAAAATAGCTGTATTATTTCTTAATACATAAGTGCGAAACCCAATACTTAACACATTTGTTACTTACTAATAAAAGTTCAGGATCCTCTTGTATTTTTCCTTCCCATTCATATCTATAGTGACAAAAGTTATTGTAATTTATCTCACTCCTGTCTTGCGTACTCTCATTGCATGCCAAATTATGATGGCAAGAGTAAGAAATTTATCAACATACATCATAATAATTTTATATCACAATATATAAAATTAGCTTTTTCTCATTCTATGGGATTTCTCTGTCGAACATCATAATTGGAGATGTAACAGGATAAGAATTACTTACATGGAAAGAAGTTGTGGAATAATGTTAACACAGGCAGCTAATTTATTTTCGACCAGACCACTTGACAAAAGAAAAATTATTATTGAAAATGATGTTGTATTAGCAATGTAATGTTTGTGCATAATTGTTGATTTTCATATTTTTTCTTACCGTGCTATTTTCTTTGCCACTGTATTATCCGGCACCGTGACATACGCTACAGAATATATTCCAGCATAACTCGACATGTTTCGATACACCTGAGCACGAACACTTCTTGCTAGACAAAACAACATAAATATTCCTACAACTCCTGCAAAAGAAAATCGTGTTAGTAGTAGCATTTGCAAATTGATTGATATACTTGACGTTCCTTGTTTACGTCCAGTACTACACTGTTCACAGCGGCTTTTCGAGAGTGTTCAATACAGCGGCCTCTCTTGACTCAACTTCTCTTGATTCAAAGTTGGTCAGCTGTGCGTCAAATCAAGTGTGCGATGGAGCCGCAGGATATTTATTACAACAAAGCTGAATATGTTGAAACGGTAATGTCAGAATAATAATGTCACGTTAAAAGTAATAGTTCTTATCTTGTTAGTCCAAAAGAAAACGATATTTTATAGTTTTATTTGATTATTCATGTTTGAAACATAACCTCACTCTTGTTTGACATTTTAGGCGTCAGGAAACAAAGTAAGCAGGCTGACCGTACTGTGTGGCTCACAAAATATCGTATTGCATGGGAAAGTGATAGTGCAGTCTGATGCTATCATTAGAGGTGATTTAGCTAATGTTAGAACAGGTCGCTATTGTATTATCAGCAAGAATGCTGTAATCCGACCACCTTTCAAGAAGTTTAGCAGAGGGTAAGTTGAAAGTTTGATCATGTTACTAGTGTAGAATATATTTTCCAATATGTTACAAAATGGACAATCATGTTAAATATATAATAAACGCACAGCACGATCTGTTTCAAACTTATAAACTTTTTTTATCGAAACTAGGATAGCCTTTTTTCCTCTAACTATGGGAAATCACGTATTTGTGGGAGAGCGAGCAGTTGTAAATGCAGCGCTAGTTGGTTCCCATGTCTACATAGGAAAAAATGCCTTAATTGTATGTATAACATATTTATTTCATACATTTTGTGTTAGATAACAAGTGGAAAACTCATTATTTTATTACAGGGAAGACGATCTGTCCTAAAGGACTGCTGTTACATCGAAGACGGCGCTGTTGTGCCACCGGAAACTATTGTGCCGTCCTTCACTCGCTTTGCTGGTAGTCCGGCAACATGTGTTGAGGAGCTGCCAGAGTGTACGGTAGATTTAATGATTGATTTTACAAAAAATTATTACGAACATTTTTTACCAGCGCGCGTTCAATAATCTATTAAGAATTGATTTTGACTGATGAGTTCGAAAGCTTGTTTTGAGTTAAGTTACTTATTTGATACTTGTGAAAATTTGGTCAAAAATACGCCACTCAGAACTTATATAAAATTTATTTATTACATTTTGTACATACATATATATATTTCACAAATAACTTTAAGAAAATAATGTGTGTAAATCTTAGCTCTGAAGGTTTCAATAAGGTTTAAATAAGGTTTCAGCTCTTTATAGTCTAAACTTTATAAGAGAATAATGTACAAAGTAATAATCGCTTTTCTTATATAAGAAGAATCGTTTAAACAAATAATTATTTTACATAACGTTGTACGATGTCACATTTACGTATTCCGCGCCGTTTTTCTTGCACGTAAGGTTTGTCTTAATTACACTCAAATCGGTGAGAGGGAGAGCGGAGGAAACTAAATTAGTTAGAAAACATAATGATAGAACGAAACATCAAAGTCTCTTGAAATTTTACCTTTTGTGCCACAGGAATTCGAACACAAGCATAATTATGGCGATCAATATCCCATAGCCCATTATGACTAGCGCAAAGTAGCATTCCGTAAAACCAATTGTGATAAAGCTAGTTTGACTTGAACACACAGGCTTTTTTGTGTACAGACGATGTTCTTCGTATTGTTTGAGTCCGTTTTCTCGTAACTTTAAAGCACTAGAAACATTTGCAAGTTCTAAACAAACATGTTTTTACACATGAAAAACAATTCACACGTAAAGTGTCATTTACCCATTTTTTATTATCTCCAAATAAGGCGATTGCATTTGTGTCACGAGAAGTGGAGACAGGACGTTCAAAAAATCGATTTCCGTTAAACCGCACTTTTCCTCTTCCTGATATGTATCCTGCATCAGTTGGTAAACCGCGCCGATTTCAGCGTGGAATGCGAATAGTTCGCTTTTTATGCGACGTACACCTTCTTCCAGAGACATCCAATTGGACTTGCGTCCCTTCGGCTCGATTCGTTGCTCCACAATTGCCGTTCTAACGGGATCTTGAAAAGACTGTCATTTTTCGCCAAAAAAAATTATTTAGTCCTTGATTTGATTCAGTAACAATTTTGAATGAGCCGAGAAAATTGATAACGTTTTTGTTTTTTAAAGAACATAATTTCTTTGACGTACACCAACCTTGAAATAATGTCGATTGTACACGACGTCTTGAGCACCCAATTTTAAAGGGCTGTTAAAAAGATCTGTAATAGTTCTGATAGAATTCGTGGTAGATTGCAACAGGCCCACAATATTCGCAGTATATGCCGCGTAAAGACTCAGAGAGGCCAGCAGTAACATAAGAGTAACAATTCGGGACGAGACTCTGTACGGTTCATATGAATATCCTACACAAATACACAAAGCAGATTAAAGAAAAGCTTTTAGCTTCTGACGTCCAAGCTAAATACAAAAGTATGTTGTTGATTAAGATGATGGTTTTTTTACCTTGTTGCGTAAATGCGCCTAAAATAATAAAAAAATTATCGCTGACTGTTGGCTCGCTCTGATTTAATTGATTCATATAAGTTGTCGATTTTAGCGTCCTGCTGTCTTTATAAAACTCCCATTTGACAGATGTGTAAAGCAAACCAAAAACTATAGCGAGGAATATGGCGATTGCTATCCAGACACTTCGTTGAAACGGCAGCAAGAATATATTGCTTACGGTCGACAGTAAAGGCCGTCGAAATATGAAGCGCGGGCTGTATTTACATTTTTATATTACGTATAAATACACAGGTGAGATTTAAAGTGTCACAAGTAATTACCATGTTTCTGTGTACAGTTGAACATATTGCACGACACCGATACGTTCCGCCACAAGAAACGTAGCGGTACCGCCGATATCAATCTCGCGTCTCTCCAACATCCCGATCATTCCGCTCCAGGAACCATTTTTTGCTCGATACCCCCAAGTATTCGTAACTTCGTAGCTTACTCTAATATATAAAATAAAAATATGATTGTAAGTGTCTCGATCTCTCTCGCTGTCTCGCTTTGTCTGTGTGTTTCTCATATATACACACAGTTCGAACTCACTTAATGAATGTATCTAATGAAGAACTCACGTTGCATTCATCCGGTTTACCAAATGAAGTAGCCACGGGTATCCGGCTTTTGTTACGGGATCTATGGTTTTGTATTTGAAATCAGTCAAGTGATTGATCGTTTCAGGATTTGTCATCTACAAAAATACAGTAGCTTGAATCTTTGAAAACTTGTGTCACTTTCAAAATCGTTCTTTGTTAAAGTACCACGAGGCAGGATTTAAGAGCCGTCTGTTGAAGATTTCTTCTCCGCGCCGAAGCCACGTCAAAAGTCTTCATACGCAAACCACCCTGAATTGTCCAATTTCCACGATCTTCCCATATCAGACCTCTTTGTGGACTTGGTCGGTAGGGAGACAGTAGCTCTAGAAAATCGCTGTCGAATCTCCGAGCGACGATTACGTCAGCATCGGGATAAATTGCTAGATCTTCGAAAACTTCCAATATCGAATCATCATGTTTTAAGAGTTTGGTGTCGTTGGTGATCGTTCTTCGATCTTGAACAAGCAGCCACTTTGTCGGAGCGACAAACATTCTTTTCAAATGTGCCTATCAGGTAATACTGACTATTATAATATATCTGTGTGTGTGTGTGTAAATTCAGATACTGAAAGATAAGAGGCATTAGTACAAGAGCGTAGCGATTGAAGACTACAGTAAAAATCGCCGGAAGTTGATAATATCTTCGAAATATTATCGTGTTCGCGCACACAATTTCTTTCTGAGAAACTGCCAACTTTTTCTTCACACAAAAAGTTTATGCCGTTTGTTACAGGCAATCAGAGTTGCAGACTGACTTTTATCGGCTTTTACTATGTATGTAATTCTACTTCGTGAGAGAGAAAATTTATTTTTGATTGCTTAAATTCGAGATTTTCGCACGAGATATATTTACGTTTTTGTTTCATACTTTGCTTGACGCACATATAAAACAATTCGTTTACCTGTCGTAAAACATCAACGGCGTAATCGCAGTCCAAGTCTAACACATATAAGTTACGGTGTTCCAGATTGTCGTAAAGCCTCGGATCGAAATCCTCGTGCAAGTTGCGAATGCTGTGCGTTACGTGATAACTCGATAATATTCTTGACAGTTTGATCGTATCATCTGTAGGGAAGAAGAGAGAATATTTATTTCAATTGCATTTCTTTTTTGCGACTTCGAGAGACTCAAGATATTATTAATCCTTCAGACAAATAACAAAGTTCGAAAAATCTTGCCGTAGCTAATGCATAATTGTAGAGATGTCCTCAAAGGTGGGAATAAAATAGGCGTCGCGTTAACGATGAATCTCACGATAACGTCGTCGACGTTGAGAGATGACGCGTTGCTGAGAGCAAGCGACAAAACAAAGACATACAGAAATATCATCCTGATCGCGATACCACAACTGCATCAACTGCGGAAATCCTTGAGAAATGCCAACCGCTGTCGATCAAATTCTCGTGTGTAATATTCAGTTTGCTAATATCATTGAAATTATACAATTGAAATCAATAGGCTCTTTAAGAAACGAGGGAGTAGTTAGAATAACGAGCATTATTATGTCTTGTGAAATATTCAGGGCAATCGGGCTAGTCCTACGTAGCTTGTAATTGTCTATCAACAGACGATTTTCTGTGGTTCGCATCGTTATTTTTATATCTCTTAGGATACGATTCCGTCAGCTTTCTTCGTTCTCACGAACATCTTTTCGTTTACATGCACGATATAATGATAGTGTAAAGATTATATGAAAATTCCTAGTTTGTTGTATGCGAAAATTGCAGCCGAGAAACTCATTCTATATTCTCATGAGAGGGTGTTGCTGCAAAACCAGATCTGAAGAAATTCATATATTCTACAAACATATTCTCGAGATACTGCCACGCAGAAGAACGGCTTTTTGTCAATTCCAAAATTACACGCGAGTTAATTAAGTTTGCCGGGATTTTGCAATACGACATAATCCTCGTATCTCATTGTACCCTAATCGCGCGTAAACATAGCTTACGAAAGATTATTTCACGTACGGCTTTTTATCGCGCTGTGTGACCTACGCGTCTTTAGCGCACTTGCCTCATCGTATATTGCACTATTGACGTTAAAAACGATCATCACATCGTATCAGATACGAATCAAATTCGCATTAAGCCAAATGTCGTGTTTAGTTACCTTGCGAATAAACACATATCTAAAATGATAATACTGTTTTAATTTCGGTCTGTACACACACACACGCGCGCGCGTTCGATATGATCACAAGACGATGATCAAGTTATAACCAGAATGATGGCATAATTCGTTTCTGAAAAATAATATTCATGTGCTTGCAACATGTCGTTGATTACATTCCACATATACACCTCACGCTCTTCTTCTGTTCAGCTCTCAATTATGATGTATGTCTTTTCATAAGAGAGAGAGAGAGAGAGAACACAATTTTGTTATGTAAGTTTTTAATCGATAACGAGAAAAAACACGCACGTATTTGCCTAGACGATCGTTTACAATGAAGCAAAATACTATAATTAGTTATTGCAGTGTCATAATTAATTATCGAAATTATTTTGGATCGCATAAAGAAGTTTATAAGACCGATTTATTTGTAGTCCATTCTTATATTCAAGATTGCCTTAAGTTCATCTTCAGATGTTTTTCTGCAGTCAATGAGACTTGGTCTGCATCTTGAGATATTTAAGCGATCTTAAACATAAGATCCAACTAATCCGAATAATCGCTTCACGTGTATGGGAAAACAATGAGTGGAATCTTGCCGGGAGAGTTTGCATTAGTAGCTCGCGTGATTAGCTGATGATTGGCACGTGAGACGAGCCTCCCGCCGCTTTTGTAGTATCAGGTGCTTGCTCACATTTATCTGCATTGACGTGAGTAAATACAGAAAATGAGCGCGCACATTGCGTTTCGACACAATGTGGTTTTTATTCATATTAGATTAGTCGTCTTACACGACGGGCATGAGATTTCGCGATCACTTTTATCATCATATTAATAGCTAGCCTGCGTCATACGCGATTCTTCAAATTTCATTTGCAAATCTAGCTCGCGGATAAGATAGCATTGCGCAATTCCGATTGCGAATTTCACATCAAATCGAACTTGGTTTCATTACGAAATCGTAATCCGAACATCAGTGACTTTTAATTCAAGTTCGCACGTGGTCTTGTAATCACTAATTTAGAGATTGACTCCACGATATACAATTGATTTATCAAAATGTACTGTTGCTAAACATAAGTAGCGAACATTTTGTTGCGGCAATACTTGCAGATTATCGTATTTGATTAATATGTATCTAACTAACTTTCACGCAGAGACGTGTGCCACTTGAAAAGCTATAAATATCAATGTCAAGATTATCATTAATAAAATTGCAGATTGAAAGTTGACCGACAATAAATTAAATAATCGACAGCTGATTGATAAGTAAATATTCTCATATACCCGTGAATTTCGCATCGAAATCGCAGCAAAATCAACGTGTCTGTCTGAAAGAGACACTCGATCAAGAGAAAAAAAACGATGGAATAATGATGTTCCGCACTTTCTCGTCTCTCGGTAAAAGTCTGCGCGAGGAAGCAGGTGGAGGGAAGGGATTAACGTCGAATACGCTTTCGCCGCGGAACTTTTTACGCTCGTAAATGTTGCGATAAGCAGCACTACGTGAAATACGTCCTCTTTATCGTTCCTATTATTTCAAGCGATGACATGAATATTAAGAGTGGGATCAATGTGTGATCAGCAACGTCGTTGTACTCGATCGAACGTGCCGGTTTGTCGAACCCACGAACGAGGCCGCAGTGATCGGGTCTGTAGGTCACTCGAAGGTCCCCTCTTCTGTCACAATGACGAGAGAGGACGATGATTCGCTACGTTGAGTACAGAAGAAACTCCGGAACATTCGTAAGAGTCATTTTACTTCGTAAAACGAGACTTCGTGCCGAGAATGAGTTACAATTCCGGTTGAAAAGCGTGATTCGCGTTAAAAGACGAGGTCGCACATTCCTGCCCGGTGATTTTAGCTGGAGCTGTCGCCTGTCGCGCATAACATCGCGATTTTCCGCAGAAACACGTGTTATTATGCAAAATCGCTTATTTGCCATAATAACCCACTAGCACGTGCCATCCCTTTTCATACGAGAAGCGTGCAACTCGATAACGTATTATTTTTTTCACGTATTCCTTTATCTTCTTGTATTCTTCAATAAATCACGATAAGAAAATCCGTAATCAATTCCGAGTGCGATCAATTCGAGTAATTTTATTATTTAATTTGAGTCGTATCGTGTTTATCAATGGTACATCGCAGATTTTTAGATTGGAAGATTATTTAGAGAAACATGTAATTTAGTAAAATAGAAAAAAAGAAAAACTTTAGCAATGCTGTTTCTTTTCTCTGACACAAATGCAATTTTCTTGTTGAACAAACTATAAATCTTTTCGACGATAAATCAGTCGATACTTTGGTATTGCTTGATGACGTGTTGTGGTCTCGTGTTGGCATTTTGATGAACCAATCAGCATTATTTTTTTCTACGGGTTTTTCTTATCGCTAAAACAATTGCAAACCGCCTCAAGAGAATAATTGCACGTGAGGTAACTTCGAGCAAGTTATCTACATCGTATACAGTTGAAGTGGCATGCAAGACGAGCACGTTTATTTTGCGCTCCAATGTCATACCGTTAACCAGCAATTAAGTAGTCGATTAATCAAACAAATAAGACGGTTAAGTGCGCTATGTCGCACATACGATATACATGTATATTTTCTTCTCGCGATTATAAACGTGGCGTCAATAATAATCATCTGTTCTTGCTGCATGCATATTTTACACTACGCGAAGACAATTTTTTTCTATCTACAATCAGGCGGAATTAGTACAATAAATCATAAAGTAGTAATTATTAATCTTTTTTTGTACCATATATTTATCATTAATAATTTTAAATCGGTTTGAACTCAATTTCCAAACTATATATTGCTAATCGTTTTACTGATATAAAACGTAGTTCTCAATTATTCAAACAAACAATTTTATTCTTAAAAAAAAAAAAAAAATGAAGAAGATCTAAAACAATGCTGTACACACAATTGCGCTATGATGAATGATTTCCGGTATATTCTGATGTGTATTTTTTGCATTCTGTATCGTGCATTTATTTTCTAAGTCTGTCTCTGTTTAAAATCTTTACTATTCAAGAAAAATTTATTATCCGAGAAGAATTTACATTTTTCACGCACTGTTGCTTTACGAAGAATTCGTTTTTTTTCTTTTGTTTTTTTTTTTATTTTTTTTTTTATTTGGTTTACGAATAATTTGTTCGGAGATATATCTTCATGAACGCAGACAGGTATGATTTGGGAAAGGCGCGTCGCGTGGGAGAAGATCGAGCGGTGATCGGCGGGGTTCTTACGGCGTGATCTAATTGGCTGACGTGCGCGAGGTGTTCGCCTCTAAGTGCCGTAAGTTCGGTTGTGTTTGTAACAGTGCCAGAGTGACTACCGAACAGGACTGACGCGAATTTTCTCACACACAAGTCTTGCCGCCCTCTTTCGACAACTGCTGTTCGAGAAAACCGAACAGAATTATTTTCCGAGTGTTCGCGATATCTCGAGCAATTGAACAAGTAATTAATAACCATGGTCGAGAACGTCATGGCCTCCGATCGGAAGAAATCAGAGATCAAGAAGCCCGAGGTCTTCGACACGGAAGTTACGCCTCCTAAAGGTAGGTTACTGCTGTTTTCTTTGAAACACCGTAAAATTTATACACCTGTTGCAAACCTTCTCGGAATTAATTCTATCCAAGATTATTCTGACGTTTACGGTTTTCTTTCCTACTTTGTTTCAAAAGAAAAATAAAAAAGAAGATAGAGATAAAGAAAATTTCTCTATCATAATCTTTATAAATTTTTTGTTAAAAGAGAAAGAAGGAAGGAGAGAGAGGAAATTGAATTTATAATACAGGAAGCTGGGTGGCAAGTTTGGAACTGTTGGAATATTTATTAATGACATATTAATTACACGATAAAAGTTTTTAAAAATTTAAATATATTTCTTCAACGTGAAACAAATTACACTTTATAAACAACATAAAATTTAAATAAAATTTTTGAGATAACAAAAGAAAGATACATGTAACTTTTTCGTTTTTCTTCTTAGTAAAGAGAGATGATTTTTATCTATTGATAAAACGCTGAATCTCTCTGATCTCAGAAATTTGTCTGTCACGTCACAAGATTTTATTACGGATTAAGATAAGATATAATCGAAAATGATTATATTGGCAATATTATTTTATTTTGTTACGACGTCCATGTGAGTCCTTGGATTTCACATTTGTGAAACAACAACGTGCACAATAAAATTTTATTTCAGCACTGCGTTATGAACGCTTAACAATAAGTACTACATGTTTTACGTAAGTCAATCGATACAGATCACACTTCATTTCGTTTGTCTGATACACTCCCGCACGTATATTCCGATTAGATCCGTTCCGGAAGTGATGTGGCGATGCTTTTTACTGTAGTTGATAAGATTGTCTGAAACAATAAGCAGAAAAAGAAAGAAAGAGAGAGTCTATCTTATTATAAGTGTTTTAATATCAAACCGTGATTGGTGATAAGAGAATCGTGTACATAGAGTTTAGCTTACACGTTAATTACGGTTGTAAAGAGCTCGTGTAGCAAGCAAAGCGTAATTATCACGCTAGTAAAATTTAATCTTGCTTCGATCGATGGGAGTTCCATAATTAATTGTAAATTAATGATTAGGGCGTCAAGAACTAGCGCATAACCGGTCTTGGTGACGACTTATACTACTGTTGTTGAACCAGTTGCTACTTTTTTTTTGCGTTTCGAGAATATTACAGCACTAGGCGCGGGAATAAATTTGCACGTCTCTCACCAATGACTTGTTTACGTACAAAAATTACGTCGTATGGTGGTCACGTATGTAAGTGGCCGCAACTATTCTGGCAACGATTTTCAGTTTGTTTTTTATCTCACGTAGTCGTCAGTAAATTTAAGCGTTCTAACGCGTGCACGTGTTAGAAATGTAGTTTTTCTTTTTTCTTTCTTTTTTTTTTTGGAGTGTGTAGAACATGAATATATTGACGCAACACGTGTGCTTTGTAGCGTGGTATCGATCAGTTCCATCTGCGCATAACTTTGTGTTTTTCCATTGATAGCTGCATATCGCGTTGCTATGCTCAGAATACTATATATGTACTTACATATCGCATGCGATTAGCCGCAATTTTATGTGTGAATTAGCGACGATTACGTGAGATAATTTCAACAACGCTTGCTTAGGTATTCTATTTACAAGTGTTTAAGTAAATTGCTCAACTTCAAACAATGTCAAATTACTATTTCCTTTTCCTGTCGAAGACAAATAAAATGACAAAAATCGGAGTCGATTCTGAAAAAGTACATACGTAATAGCTATGTCGGGAGATACGGATGCTATAAATTCAGAGAATGCTTTACAGTCGAACTTTCCTATTGTTACTTCGTCGACACCGAGTCTTCTTCCTATTGTTATTTTCTCTTACCCATTCTATCCGCAATGATCAGCGCATTAAGGGCCGGTTGTTCCACCTTCAGATAAGTAGCGGGTAAACTATCTGTCAGATAACATATGGAAGCTCAATGGTTTTACCTGACAGATAGTTTACCCGCTACTTATCTGAAGGTGGAACAACTGGCCCTAAATTATATATCAACTGTCACAATGCTATTTTTGTTGTGCATTATGGTGAAATTTTTGCACGAGGAAAGAAAATAACTGTAGAGAAAACTGTAGAGAAAATTTAGTAACAATAAATAAATGTAAAAAGTAACAATGCGGAAAACAATAAAAAGGTTTGATTGTATTTGGAAAATTATAAACGCTATTGTTATCAAAAGAAATCGTTGTTGACCATTTTTCAAAATATTTATTTAATTTTTTTCACGCAGCAAAATTGTGCAGTGATTTAAGAGAAATTTCTTGAAATGATGATCGTTGTCATGTCGAGATATTGTATCGAGTGTCATGTCGCGAATTTATAATTGATTGCGACACAATCAACGAGACAATATAACATTGTGCGATTTCTTGTAAAAAAATCTTCAAAGACAGTTTGATAAAAGTTAGATAAAGTTCATATCATTGCATTGCTAAATCAAATACATAGAGGAAAAGATATTGATAAATGTCAAACAATTACAATTAATTAAGTCAGATAAAGAGGATTAATCACCATGCAGAAATTTCTCTGCGAGATTCTTTTTTCCTATCGACGTGATTTTCAATCAGTAAACAAAAAGCAAGTCATTACGAAGAAAATGATCTTACAAGTGTATTTGTGTATAGATTTTTACAGAAGTCCAAAAAATGAAGTAAAAGCAATGAAATGCTGTGCTATAAATAATATATCTCTTGCACGCTAACGAATAACGAGTTATGATAATTTATTAGCGGAAAAAATTATATAAAAGAAACATAAATCTTGAAAAAAAAAGTTGACACATTTAACAACCTTATTATTATAGTGAGTTTATATTCTGGACAAGGCACAACGGAAGGACGAATATTTTTCTGGACGTTCAAGTTGCGTCCTTCGATACGACCTCGCGTATTGAAAAGATTGCTAACACGTACAATGTAAAGGATTATTGTCGCCGCTCCTTGACACACATCATTTAAGTAAGTGTGCGTGTGTATATAGTTGTGCACTGAAATCTCTTGTTTATGTAATAATCACACGGATGAAGTGTGCAACAAAAAATGTAAAACAATTACTTCTTCACTGTTACCTATACAAACTAATTTGAATGCGAGACGAAAAAAGTTTACGTCTCTATGCTCCGACGTATCCTACAACTGTATACACTTGATGTTTCTGTTCTGCGTGATGTGATTCATTATGCTTGATCTTATTTTCCACTCAACTGGAGTGAGTAATTGATTTTGAGGGTTTTTGCGTTTCCTGTTGACAGTCTAAAACTTCTAGCGTATAAAGAGCGAGCCGAGAGTGTGAAGAGACCCGTCGTCCGGGGATTAAATCATTTAAAGGCCGCATTTAACCAACCACGCGTCACATTCACAAAAGATTGAACAATCGTCGACATCCTACTTCTGCATTTTCACAAGTGGTCTTCCGTCGTAATGTCACGCGGAAAATATCGCTCTCATTCTATAGAATAGAATTGTATTGTGTTTCAAAGATATTATTTTCTTCCAGACAGCACTCTGTGAAAAAGTAGAAAAAAAAAAAAAAACATACTATCACAGAAACAATAAACAGTCTCTATAATTGTACGCATATATAGATAACAATAATGTTATATGGTTATTTAATAGCTGTACATGCTATTAAGTATAAATATTTTTTTAACAGAAATAATTATTTATGTTTCTATTCTGAAGCTTTATGATCCAGTTTACATACACATTCACACACATATGTGTATGAGAAAGATGAACAGTGACATTATCGACGTAATGTTTTGTACGAACGATTGCTAGTTAGTTGATAAGGCGCTCATTGGCGCTATTAAAAACTCCCTCTGACTCCCGCGTCTCTATTCTACAAAATTTCTGTTCATATCTAATCTTTCACTTATCTATGCTGCATTAAGCTAATCCCGATCATCCGACAGATCCGTGAAATATTGACTTACCCGGAATAATGTTTATCGCAAATGAAAGAGAGCCGATGAGAGATGGGTAGTGCTGCCGTCTGGTGTAATCCCTGTCTACTCACTACGTGTTTCCACGAGAGCTACACATGGCTAGGCACGTGTTCTGCACGTGACTTGCTCCTTCTCTCCATTGAAGTTATTATACATGTAATGACATATCACACAGAGCAAGCATTTTAATTGTCTCTTCTTCCTCTCGACGTTCTTGCGCGCCATTACGTTTACTCTGGTAAACGTGGGAACTATTTTGGTTCAAATCTGTGCTACATCCATCGATCCATTTTTCGATAAGTCGCTTTATAATTGCATATATATAAAGAAATACTTGTCTTTTCTTCAAGCCATGTAGTGTATAAATTCGCATTAAATAGCGACATTTTGGCAAACAAAATAAAACAAAAGGGAGAGAAAGATATTTGTGAACAGAGAGTCTTTGTGATAGTGACATGTATTGAAATTTATTAGCCGTCTCGATTACGTAGTCGCGCTTATCGTATATATGTATATTCGTAAATTAGCAATGTGCAGTATTCTGTACACGTACAAGGAAATTGCACCACTGCGATTTGCGAGAAACGGAGAATGTGCTGCGTCACGGCGCTCGAACACACACTCACATACACACAAAAATCATTGATTGCACAATTGAACAGGACAAGCTTTACATTTTAAAGATTTGTTTCGAAATATCTTTAAAGAGATCTCTGCAATCTTATAATGAAGTATCTTTATCTTTGACCTATAATTCCCATTGGATCATTTAAGCTATCGAGAATGGAAATATCTCGGAAAATTACAAAGATAATTACGTTATGTGTACGCGCGAAAACAAGTACTCCGAAAAAAAATTTATTCATTAAAACTTGTAATATTGAACCAAACACTTCGTTTACAAATAATCTTTATTCTACCGCTTTGATTCACACATATGTGCAACTCCAATTATACTTCCGCAATGCCGATTTTAGGAGAGTATTTGCCAGGCTGGAGCAAATTGTCTTAGTAGCAAAAAAAAAAAAAAGATTTTTAACATGTTAAGTTAGTCACGTCCGGAAAAGTTACTTGTCGATTAGTTAGTTTTCTTTGTATTCAAGAAAGAAGTTGTTATCTTCTTTAATATTGAACTTTTAAAACATAATGTTTTTGCACCTATCAAAAACAGATAATAGAATCTGAACCATATAAACATATGAGTTAGTAACATGATAAAATAGATAAACGGTCCTTTAAATTTAACATTTTAATAGGAATTAAACATTCCCGATAAAATATAGTTTGCCGAGAAGATAAGAGTTAAACTATAAGTTCTGTGAAATGGAAAGTTTTTTCAATGTTGCTTCAAAATAGTTGATTAGATAATAAAACATATTATTCACGATCTTGACAATAATTCTATAATGGTGATGCAATTCTGCGTCATTCAGCAGAACAAAGTCCGAACCAGTGTTTTTTTTTTATCTCTCGTATAATCATTAACATTAAACATATTAAAGTAATTATATTAAATTAATTATATTGTTTTAATATATATACAACGTGTTAGTGATTAATATCGTAACTTACTTACATTAATTAATATATAATTTTAATGTACATATAATGCACATTCCCAAGTAATTTTCTAAATTACTTTTCTCATTACCGCTAATGTGCTGCTTAGTCACTTCAGCTTAACAGATAATGACTCCTAACAAATCTCTGAGTCATAAAATCTTAATGCGTTATCGATACAACGCATTTAAATTTCGCGGCGCTGTTTCACGATTTTTGCCGCGCTGCGCTCCGATTGGCGAAACGGCGAGAGCAGCTGTCTCGTCGGTCGGCTCCAACCGGCTTGCCACGCGCTCGCTCGTCCGGTCGGCCGAGCTGTCGTTATCGGAGCAGCAACGCGTACAAATTGTACACAGCACTACATACTTAGGTACAGTCTCAGTTTCGATTCCGACAGTGTCTCTCGTGAATTTAACGCGTCTTAACCTCGTGCGTTACGCAGATCTCTTCGCCGCATTATTGCTTTGCCGCCGTCGTCGCTTCGCTGCGTCGCGCTGACATCGTCGTCCCCGTCTGACCGGTATAAAAAAAGAACACGGACGCGCCCGCGCGCGCTGTTTTTCGGTCCGAGCTAAACGAGCGCACGGCAGTGCGAGGAAACGCTGGTCGCGCGCTAATACAGTTAACGTTATCGTGTCGTTGGTGTCGTCGTGGTAGTCATCTGCTCGACGAGCTCGTGATCGGGCGACGTGCCTCCTGTTATTACGTTTCTTCGTCCTTAACGTGCGATGAGCGGCAGTAACAGACCCAGCAACAGCGAGAACAGAGAACGAAATGGCCACGTGCTGGTATGGGAACAACCCGGAATCGACGAAGAGGAGCGACCTGAGCGAAAAAAAAAAGGTATGCGCGCGCGATAAAGCGCCATATCTAGTGTTGTTATATCTTGAATGAATTTCTCGACACGATGCGATAAATGATCTATCGATGAGGTCGCGAAGTGAAAGACAGAAGAAGAGAAAGAGAGAGCATCCATGTGTTCCATTCAAACTTTCGATCGAAATACGTGATGAGCTCATGTCGCGCGTAGGTTTCAGCGCGACGAACACTTCGCGCTAATAGCTAAATACATAGGCGGAGTGTGTGATTGGAAAACGCATAAAAACTCGGCCCGTCTGCTCCGTATTTAATTCTCATGTCGCGTGAAACGACGTAATTCGAGACGAGACTCGCGTGCGCGCGCGCGACGTTCCTTGCAAGGCGAGCGCATCGATGAACCACGTGCTCGATGCAACGACATATTCTCTTTCTCTTTCTTTCCCTCCGTCTACGTGTCTTTTACTTTTTTCTGTCTTTTACACAACGGCAAAATGCGTTGCTGACACAGGTGCGCGATGTGAAAAAAATATTTTTTGTTCTAAAAGTCTATGAAAATTCAATACCCTAATATTTTTCCATTTTGTAAAAATGTCACATACACGCACACAATTATAAAATATCTCAGAACATTTACATGTTGAAAATTGCCAGAGTTTATTATTATTATACAATTATGACGGAACAATCAGCTGCTTCATGATTTCCACGAAGGTGTATTTGTGTGTAAAATATGTTACAAACATGTTCGCAAATTGTCTAAATATAAGACTCGATCTATATTTGCCACCTCACTTAGAACTCATTTTTTAAATAAAGCTGGAGACTTCAAAGTGCCGCTGCTAAAATTGTGCGTATAATCTCATCGTACATTTATAGCACAATTTAACTTAGAGATGTATTTATGACTATACCGTTGTACGAATGTGATGTCATACACACGTACAACATGTATACACACATATTCTACATACATTGGCGTTTTTTTTTGACAGAAATTTTAATAACTACATTATATCTGCATACTATATTTGCAGTAAATTCCAAAAATATTCATAACTGTTCAGCTTTTTACACATCAATACTTTATAAATTAATACTATAAAGTTTTTACGGTAATAATATATATGCGTCAAAGAAGTTCTGTATCACGTACACATGGAACAGAACAGAAATAAAAACGTTTTTTTTTTCTGTTAAAACATATGTACGTATAATTTGCAAAGTTTATTACACGACTGATACATAATTATCTGAAGAAGATGACACGCACAGTCGGACAAGAGATCATCTCGGGAAATTCGATGACACAGAGCTGCTATGAATTATTAATAAACAGCGTAACATGTTGTTACAGATAACAGTGCGCAACAAATACATCATGGTTCAATATGTTAAACAGATATATGATGAAAAATGCTAACATACTTATGCGCCGTATTACGGAAGGAAATACCCCGTATCAAGCGAAAAAGTACGAAAGATTAGATACGTAGATAACATTGTTAACTGATGAATTCTCTGAATGTAAACTAGGAGTATGCAAATATATCTGCAATAAGAGCATGGTACTTAACGCAATATGATGACACATCGCGAAAGCACCTGCAAACTCGGTAAAAATGTAGATAAAGCCGAACGTTCATCTTGCTCGCGTAACAATACGTTTGTTCCCGACAGAAATCGCTCGCGAGGAAGTAACAGATTTGTTGGCACATAATTGTTAAAAAAAAAAAGAAAAAACATTCGAGGATGTTTGAACGTGAAATTTTCATCGCGGCGCGCCAAGGCTATGTCGAGTGACTCGTCCATTTGTTATCACCGATACCTATAGAGTGTGTACTGCACCTATGGCATGTACTACGCATTACGTTTCGTAATTACCGTGCAAAGGCAATTGTTCCGAAGTTTCCGGTTCTCTTCGCTTTACAAATCTTCTGACATATCAGTTTGAAAACACGTGTACATCACGTGCACGAAAATCCCGCCACTTTATATTCCCGTGGTCTCCATTCGCCCACGGCGAATTTGCAGTGTGTATTCTCTGTGTGACAATGAGATATTACTAATTCCTGCACACACAGAACACTGTGTACCGCGGTATGTTGGAAGTTATTTCTAGCCGACCCGCGACCACGTGCTTGGTGACGACTACGGTGAGCGCCGTAGTTAGTAAATGCCCGACTCGGAGGAAGTGCCCGGTATGAACGTGACACGATGTATATGTATATAGGGTGTCCCGAAAGATATTTTAATGACTAATTGTATTTTGAATTGCGAAGATGAAAGTTTCGATGCGAAAATGTAGTTGTAATAGATCTCGGGAGAAATAAATAACAAGACCAGAGATGTCTAATGTAGAAGCTGACGCTACCGTTTTCCGACATATCAAATTGCTTACGAATGCGGGACAAGGAATGTAAAGTGCTGCGGAATTTAAAAGGAATTTCGTTTTGTTTTTTTTTTTAACTTATTAAAAGCGCGTTTTAATTACAACACAACAATGGAATTTGTATCGATAACCGCACGATGGAAAATCGATGTTCAGCGACGCCGCGGGCGAAAATAAACGCGATAAAACGTGATTTGATCCCGGCCGATTAAATCCATCGACACGTCTTGACCTTGATTCTCACTTATAATGCTCTCATCGCTCATTGTTTATCAATAATTTGCGCGCAGCTCTTTCACACGCTGATTGTTAGTTTCAACTCAAATTATTCTTGCTCGATGATTTCTCGGATTTCCTCGATAAATCTCGAGAGACACGAAGTTTCCTTCTGATATTGTAGATCATAACAGATAGAATAAATTACAGTGAAATTTCCAATGAGGATAAATCAGAAAAGAAGAAGGAAAGAGAGATACGCGATTGCAGATTATAATTTAACGCGTAAGCTAGACGAAGTTAGTCTGATCGGTTTAAACGGCAATGAGTGTGTCATCGGCGATGTCAATTGACTAATTCGGCGTCGTTATAAAGTACAAGCAATGAAATATATTTCCTAGAAACACTTGTGTAAATTGAAACGAATCAATCCTGTTGCGGCGTCTCATCAATCCCTCATCGATGTTTGCTTCCTATATCTTATTTGCCTCTCCGCTTCTTATTTTGCTCTCTTTCTCGCGATGACGTCTACAAAAGTGCGCCTCGGCATTAATCAGAGTCCGATAAAAGAGAAGTGTGAGCTGAATGTAATCAGCTACGGAGAGATTTTGTAACATCAACCGAGAAGAGAGGCAAAAGAGAAAAGAGGGATCTCCTCTTCGGTCGTTTTCGTCTTCGTAGTTTCTGGACGACCATGATTACCAACGAACACATGAAAGCCATGATAAAATACACTATTGTTACACAAGATACAATAATAGTCGCGCGTGTATGTGTCGGTGATTGAACAAAGACTATTGACTATTTAGTTTTTTCGCGAGGTATATCAGTTCTTGAACTTTAGCCTCATATGTAAAAAGAAGTAATGTTCTATAGTTTATACGAACATTACTCTCAAAATGTGAGCGCGTTATTTTATTATAAAAATTTATCCTAAAGAGATTTCAGAACAGCTAAAACTAATATGTTCTTTGGGAAGCGTTAAAAATATTTAACTAAAATAGCGGTGGGTTCATGCTGGCATGTGACGCTGAACTGACCGCAATATACACCGGATTTAAATTTCGTCATCTTTACTTCGCAAGTGTCCACTTTACCAAAAATATTATAGATTCTCGGGTACAAGTACGGAATATGAATCAGCTGAATCATGAACTGTAGGATAGGCTAGGTGATTACGTACATACGTCAGACGTGCGTTTCTTCCCGCAACATGTGCAATAAATACATGATAATAAAAGTTTTGTGAAATTGTTTTTTGTAAAAAGACAAAACTTGAAACTCTTTATCATTTTTTGTAAACGTGGAATAGCGTCCGTGCAGCTGATAATATTGAGTCATTATGGAAACTTGACAAATATATGTACATACTTAATGACCCAATATTATCAGCTGCATGGACACTAAAAATATGTATATTTGTCAAGTTTTATACTTTGACTTCCAATATAATGATCGTTCGAGAGATTTTTCACAACAAACGGTCGAAAAAAAACTCATTTAAGTATTCTCGTTTATTGATTTAGATAAGACAAGATATTCTCTCTCTCTCTCTCTCTCTCTCTCTCTCTCTCTCTCTCTCTCTTTCTCTCTGATTTGCATAACAATTAAACAGTTGTGTCACCGAACAATCTTTCAATCATCAAATATTATTACGTCAAACGCACTTGGTAACTTCTACATAGACTTTTTTTTCTGTGTATTAATGACTTCAAACTCATGGAAAAATACTTGATACTGTGTGTATGTACTAATCTCATTTACGGCATACTGTCACGAAACTTAAATATGTACATTGAATCATACAAGTGTCTTTCGATATCTTACTTATCGAATTTATTGGATGTGGAAAGTAATCGATAATTACAAAAAGTACTATTTATTATACAATAACGTGACTCGCGTCAACGACAAATTTGTTCTTATCGTTGCTTTATATTTTTCAAGAACAAAAACATTTTTTAACGAACAAATTGTGTTTTGTACGTATTCAAAAATTTACGCGCACTTATTTTTTTTCGATATATGTATATTGTTTATATTTACGTAGAGCTCAATTAACTTGCGTCACATTTCTGTGTCGTAACTCTCACCTCGGCATTGATCCCGAAATTTGTCCTTGGATTATTTCCGGGCAAATTTGGCAAAGTATCCATTATGTATATTACGTAACAACAAGGTAGCCATAATAATAAAACTTTTCGAAATGATTCCGACTTTTGTCCTGATCTTTTCAAAAGAAAAAGACAAAAATTATTTGATCTAAATCTTCTGATTCCGAATAATTTGATGATAATGCTTGAATATGTTTCTTGTGACTGCCAATTATAAAAACGTTGCAATCACTATTTATCGATAATTACAATTATAATAGCACACAATAACAGATTGCTGTTTCTTACCTTTTCTTCAGCGTTTATGGGGAAACGTCACATAGTAACTTTCATGATATTCCTCGGTATGGCCAATGCTTATATAATGAGGACCAATATGTCCGTGGCTATCGTGGCGATGGTTAATCACACGGCTGTGGGAAATACTGAAAAGCAGAAGGAAGCTGTGAACGAATGCGGAAACCTCCTCAACGAAACCGAAAATGATTTCAAACATGTGAGTAGTATGTTGCAGTAAGAACATGAAAACATATTACGTCAATAAAAAATTCTACGATTATCTCTCTTAAGAATTCAAAAGAGTGAAAGCTCAAAAGCTACTTACATTCTTTCACTATTACAGGCAGACGGACCGTTTCCGTGGACGAGTACCGAACAAAGTTATCTTCTAAGTTCGTTCTTTTGGGGATACGTTATTACGCAGATACCGTTCGGCATTCTTGCCAAGCGCTACGGCGCTAAATACTTCCTTGGAATTGGCATGTTGATTAATTCGGTTTTCGGATTGCTTGTTCCGTTAGCCGCGTATCAAGGCTACTGGTGGCTGGTAATTGTGCGTTTTATACAGGGCTTAGGAGAGGTAAGTAATATCTTAAAAAATTTCTTCTTAGTTTAGTAACACGATCAGTTTGACTGAGATTCAAGAGGAGAGAACGAATGTGTGATGTTTCGGGATAGGATTGTTTAGTTTAAGAAGAGAAATTGGCACAAAATAATAATCGCGAATTGGTACGTGTTGTCAATCACGCGTTTATTACTTTGAGTAGAATTATATTGCCAAAGAATGAGAACAAAAAAAAAACATATTTAGAATAGCAGTTAATCTATGTTATATTTATTACATAAAATTTGTCTACATATAATTGCTAAGATATTATACTTGCAGAAACAGATATTAGCACATAGTGGTAATAGTCTTAAGGGAGTAATCCCGTTTTTACGCCATCTTGTTCATCCGGTTGTTTAACCCTTAGAAAACGGGAATACTCCCTTAAGATTAAAGGATTATATTCGTGATTGAGTGTGAACGTTTTTTGATTGTACGGGTATATTTCCTTCCTCCCCTAGGAATGGATTAATCCCTATTGCAGGGTCCTATTGTGCCTTGCACGCACGCACTGCTGGCGAAATGGATACCACCTACTGAACGGAGCAGGATGGGTGCCTTCGTCTATGCCGGTAAGCTCGTTCAATGCGATCTCTTCTTCTTTCATGCGATTTTTACCGAGCCGGGAAGTTTGCCACGCGAGAATTCTCTTTCTGTTGGTCTCCTTCTCCTGCTTCCTTCATCCTTCTGTCATTGTCTGGGACGGGATTTCGCTGCATCGAGTTACTGCGCATGCTTCTTCCTGTGACGAGGATTGAGCGACCGTGGAACGAGATCTTTTCAATTACTCGAGTTATCTTCTTTCAAAATTTTTTTGTACAAGGTTTTCTTATTTTTTTGATGAAAACCAAAAATATCAAAACAGTCGCTTACTGACTATTATTAATTTTGCACTGTTTTTTATTTTCTTTCTTCAATAGGAGCACAATTCGGCACAGTAATTTCCATGCCGCTGAGCGGTCTGTTAGCCGATTGGGAAGCAGGCGGTTGGCCGTCTATTTTCTATGTATTTGGCATTCTTGGTACTGTCTGGTGCATAGGATTTCTCATATGGATCCATGAAGATCCCGAACAAGATCCAAAAATTGCAGAGGACGAAAAGAAGTATATACTTAGCGCTCTTTGGGGTAGCGCTAATACATCCGTTAGTATTTCTTATCATTTTAACCGAATGTTTTAATTTGCAGCCATTATTTTTAACTCTAAAACATATCTAAAGCACAAGCTACAAATTGTTTTTCTTATTTTTTCTTTTCAGGCGTCACCTCCCGTACCGTGGAAGTCCATTGCAGTTTCGCTACCGTTCTGGGCCATTCTTATGGCACACATGGGCCATAATTATGGATACGAGACTTTGATGACTCAACTTCCGACATTTATGAAACAAATTCTTCACTTTGATATCAAACAGGTAACATTACTTATCTGTAAATCAAAGAGATATTGAAAAAACAAAAACCTTTTCAATAGTTCATCATATCTAGACAAAATATTAATGTATATTTCAGAACGGTTTCTTTTCGGCACTTCCGTACTTGGCCATGTGGATCTTTTCTATGGTTATCTCTCACATCACTGATTGGATGATTACTTCAGGAAAATTCAATCACACAGTAACACGCAAGATCATCAATAGTATTGGTGAATACGCACCAGCTCTAGCGCTAATTGGTGCTTCATATACCGGTTGCGATCGTTGGTTGACAATTGCCATTATCACAGTGGGAGTTGGTTTGAATGGTGCTATTTATTCGGGCTTTAAAATAAATCACCTCGATATTTCTCCGAGGTTTGCTGGGATCTTAATGTCCTTTACAAATTGCATTGCTAATCTTGCCGGTCTTCTCGCGCCCATCACCGTTGGATACGTTGTCGATGAAGTAATTAAGATTCTTATTCTTTAACTATATATATATATAAATAATTTAATATGTAATATTTTATGTGTTTTTAGCCAACGCAAGCAAAATGGAGAACCGTTTTCATGATTTGCGCCGGTATTTACATCTTGTGCGCAACAGTCTATGTATTTTTCGGTTCTGGTCAGAGACAAGCGTGGGACAATCCAGATAAAGATGAGGAAAAAAACGAGAAGAATCAGCTGAACAATATAAGAGTCGTAAACGAGACTCAACACTGACACGTGAATGTTCTGTATACAATCGGCGATGGCAAGAACATCGTCACAACGTGGCGATTGAGTCCATTTGGTCATTTCTTTGTCCACATAAATTCTCATTCCCTGTTAATTATTTAATCATTCATAATGGCAGAATACATCCACTATGGTATAAGTTAATCATACATATACATATATATGTGTGTGAGTGCGTGTGTGTGAGAGAGAGAGGGAGAGAAGGTGAGCGTGTGTATATATATCTTTTCCTCCTTTTTGTTTTTACTGTGAACAATGTTTTCAAAATAGTAATTGTCGCAATCTATATTGGAGATTTTGTTCTCGATTGCAAAAGTTACTTACAAAAGTGTGGCGTACGTTTCGTGTGAAAAATAAATTAAATAAATCAAGGATAAATAAAATTAAAAATCTACAAAGAGAAAAAGGAAAACAGTGAGTGGAAGAAAAAACATAGATGATCATTTTTGTATCAATCGTAAAGCTCTTTCATACTCGTTAAATTATATTGGATAATAACGTCAGAAGCAAGGAAATAAACAGACCTATCTTGCGCCCAACTTATGTTACAACAAAAGAGTATTTTTCATATAAACTCATTTTTATAATCAACTAAAGCGCACAGTTGTAAGATATAACCCGACAGTCTTCTGATATATATTCATAAGGGAGTTATTATAAGCTTTGATTTATCATTTATACTTTTAATTTATCATTTTTTTACATACTATATATATATAATATCAGGTATATCATACTATTATTAAAACTAAAACAAATAAATTACACTTCAAAGCCGGTATTCATGATCGAATCTTGTATTTAAGATCGTCTTAAGTTCATTTTCAAATCTTATGTCAGTCTCATGCTCTGTAGCTCAGATAAAACGGCTCGTACAGCATCTTAACATAGACTTAAGACAATTATTAAATATGAAATCGGACTATGAATACCGGCCTAAGAACTGACACATTAGAGAAGTATGATAAATGAAATAATTCTCGAAAGAAAAAGAAAAGCGACAACCATTATTTACAGTTTACGCGGATTTCTCCACAAACTTGCCGGAATTATTGTCATGACAAGCGAATTTTGACGCGGGTACGATCTCAAGAAGATAAAAAAATTGACGTTTACAAAAGTTTTTCGGATATGTTGTTGTTTTGTTCTTTGACAAACAATTGTATATTTATATGTAATGATATTCGAAAAAGAAACTCAACAAATTACGTTGGATAGTTCAGTGAGAGCGAAATAAAAATCGAATTAAGCTTTCCTAAAAGCTTAATGTCAAATTTGTTCACATATAAGATATTGTTCACATGCAGTCTTTGGATTTGATGAAGTTTCGATATTATAGACAACTCCTACCTTAAAGCTCGGAGACCCGAAAAAAAACACTTAAGCAGTAAAAGATTTTAAAAAGATCGTTCAGATATTCTTTACATTGCTCGTCTGTGATTAGCCAATTTGCCTGCTTAAATGTTTTTACGCGTCCTCGACTTTAGATGGAACATAAGCACTATGTTACGATCAATCACGGCAGATTAAATAGATTTATCACGGTGCAAAGGACAGATCTATTGTACATCGTCTTTCGAGTTCCGATGTGGCGTTTATCTTCCAGTTAAATTTCATGGATTTTTTAAAAAACGAAACCTATGGCAGTATTAAAGCAACGATATTTATCGTTCGTCTCTCTTTGTTACGTCATTTTTTTTTACAATTACTGCCATTGTTTTTTTTTTTTTTTTGAGTATGTAGAAGTCTGAAAAATACCTAATGTTTTCAGTTGTGAGAAACTGCACCAAAAAAATATAAATCAGGCTCCGCAAACAGCATTATAGGTAATACAATATAACAATGGTGTTTATACATATATACATATACATATATATATTGTAGATATTTGCGTAGAATCTTATTAAGTTATAGATAGTAGATATATAAATTACATTGCGTAGTTATTTATACAACGTTCACGCGAAGAACGAGAAAAGAGATCATTACCTCGATGTACTAAAATAGAATTGGAAACGGAAAGGTTTCACACACGCGCGTACGTAATGTAGTAGAATGCATTTTTTTTTTGTGTAATTGATAATTTTGTAATTGATATCCTTTTGTTTCTTAAGCAGCACGACCTAAACAACAATTTCACTTTTAATTGTAATTTTTCTCTTTCAAATATTTGTCAGGCTACAGATTTGTTGCAATCGATCAAATGGTGATTGTTGTTGATACAATCTTCAACAAAATACGTAAATAAAACAAATTTGCGTTTTCTAAACACAATATATAAGCGAATAACTTTCTAAGAATAATAGATTTATAATCTTTTATTGTACCACTTGTTACGGTAGTTTAATCACGAAGAATTACATGTTATATTTGAAGATATACGTAGTGCGAATACTTTTAACTGAAAATGTAAATATTCGATTAAGTTTTTAAATGAGAAATAAGAAGGACCGCACGTTTACACGTTTGAGATCTATTTCGCTCGTGAAGACAAACATGAAACGACCAAATTGTTCAAAATCATGTCTAAAACTATTTAAAATCGTGCACCAAAAGTTTCAACAATTATCAAGTAACAGTAACATTGTCCATCCTAATGTTACTTGGTATTTGCTGGGATTATATATATATATATTTTAATATGTATAATTTTTTAAAAATGTAGATAGCACATATTTGTCTACGATAGTTTGTTTATCTTGCAAAAAATTATATTATACTTTGTACAGATTATACAGAATAAGCATATAAATATCAATATGTATTGCGAATAGAGAAAATCAAAATCAAGAAAATTTAAGACGACGATGTTTGGAAATATACTGGTTTTTATCGAGCGTTCTTTTCTTTTCGTACCCTACGTAGCGTAGCATCGGTAAAATAAATTTCGTCGCGTTGTTGACAAAAATAAGTCTGTATCTTTTTGATGTTATTACATATTCAAAAAATTATGTAAACTTCAGTCCTGCTTAATGTTTGAAATATTATTTTACCGATCTTTGACATGGTAACGCGTATAATAAAAAATACGACTAATATCAAAATAATTTCGGCGCAGAACGATGTGAAGAAACAAAATTATCTAACAGTAAATAATAAAACACTAGTTAAAATTTTGCAAACTCAGTTTTGTGCACATATTTATTCACGGTGGACTTCATCTCGCTGTAATTACCGTATCGTTCTTTATTTTCGAATAAATAAAACTTTTGTATAAGATATGAAACTTTAAAATAAAGTAGTAATTCTTTTGTCAATTAGAGGATCTCCCGAAAATATCCCGAGCTTTTTAAAATTCGCGAAAATCCGCCATTGCTCCAATGTCGTACATAATCGAAACGCGAACTCGAGATCTCTCGCGACTATATTATACACAATGTGCACTGCACAGACTATCCGAGGTATGGATAGCCGTTTCAAGACATAGACCTCTACTTTTATTGTTACCTGTGCTACCTTATCATATTCCATCTGTATATTCGAGATTTGTCGAAAAGCATTCGTGAGAACGACGAAAGCTGACGAAATCCTGAAATTGCACGTTACACGAAACATTCATAAGACATTTATAACCGGAGACTGTATTTTACACAATAATGCGGCTTATTGCGTTGATTATACCTTTCACGTTTCTAATGTTTCCATAGATTCGTTTGACAATCATTTTATGCGAGATTATTCGAGCTAGTCCTATACGCGCGATAAAAGAATTAATTATGTCCGGATGACCGATACTGTATCGACAAGAGATCGCTCTCACAGAGATTTCTGTGCGAATTATTCGACGGACACAAAAGACAGAACATGATCCTCGTCGTTCTGTATATTTTTGCGTTGTTGCTCAACAAAGACACGACCGTCTCCTCCCATCGAATCGACGATGTAATTGTAAAATTTATTACCGACGCAATACCCACTTTATTCCCGCCGTCGAGGATGTTTCTGCACTTGTGTCTCCTCAGCGATGGCAAGATTTTCAAATTTATGATTGTCATATCTAAAAGACACGTTTTGTTTGCTCGTGCCAGGCCTTTTCTTTGTTAATTTACTTTTAATTATAAGTTTCATTCATTTTCTCTTCTCAGACGACACGATTAGATTATCGAGAGACATGTCGAGTCATTACGTAACGCACAGTATTTGTAATTCCGTCGAAGATCTTGACCGGAGAATTTACGACGACTCGAAGCATCAAAATCTGCACACGTTGGACCTGGATTGCGATTACGCCACTGAAATTTTACGACAGGTACCGTCGAATTCATCTCTCCAGAGAGAGCCACAAACTCTCATCGTCGCGTCTCCTTTTGACTTAAGTAATTATTATCTCTGACATATTACGTGACAGGCACATTTGAAAAAAATGTTCGTCGCCCCGACTAAATGGCTGCTACTTCAGGATAAAAGAAGGAAAAAGATCGATAACACAAGGAATGTCACTTTAATGCGCGACGATGACTCCCTGACGGAAATATTCAAAGATTTGGCGGTCTATCCTGACAGCGATGTTGTATTAGCTCGAAGGTTCGACGGTGACTTTCTCAAGTTAACGTCCGTGTATCGGACGAGTCCGAAGAAGAGCGTGATATTGGAGAACCGTGGAAATTGGACAATTACGAGCGGTTTGAAAATGAGAACCTTCGACGTGGCTTCTGCTCGGAGAAGAAACCTTCGACAAACAGCTCTCAAGTCCTCTATCGTGGTAGATGTGCTTTTAAAGATGTCAAATATTCCGAATTTCTTTTTTTTTTTTGTATGCGCAAGAGAACGTTCATATATTTCTTTACAAACGTTTGTGATTGCGCAGATAACCAATCCGGACACGATCAATCACTTGACCGACTTCGAGGACATAACCGTAGATACTATCACGAAAGCTAATTACCCTTGGGTGCTTCATTTGGTAAACCGAATGAATGCCACGTGAGAATCTCGAATCTTTTGACATTCAAGAATTAAATACGCTAATTGCAATATGTAAAGAAAGATGGGGAGTAACACGATAAATTAATTACCTAAACGATTTTTTTTTTCACACGACAGGGTAAGTTTCGTCCAGGTGAACAGTTGGGGATATCGCGAGAAAAATGGATCTTGGAATGGAATGATCGGGTTGCTGCAGCGACGTGAAATTGATATCGGCACTAGTATGTACATAGTTGCGGATCGGATGGATGTAGTGCAATATGTCCAACTGTATACACAAACCAGGTAAAATTGCGTCTGGTTTCGGATCAGCTATCGAAGCATTCGATAACACCGTAATAAATCTTTTTTTGTGTAACGTGTGTTACATTTTCACGTCTATCTTCGATATAACAGTTTGTAAGAAATGTAAAAAAAAAAAAAAACGATCGTAAAATTATTGCGTAGCTCGTGCTTTGTATTTCGACGACCCTTGTTGTCATCTGTGAAGAACATCTTCGAATTGCCCTTTCAACAAAACGTTTGGAAAGCGATAGCTGTATTTCTTCTCCTTGTCTTTTGTCTGTTGTATTTGTCTATGAAATGGGAGCATTACGTGTACCAGGACGCTTCAACAAAATCGGCGATTTACTGGAAGCAAATAAACAACGAGCCGACAGTCGGTGATAATCTTCTTATTCTTTTAGGCGCGGTCGCTCAACAAGGTACGCTTTTTGTCATTTTTTTAAATAAAACAAAATCGCCTGATTAAATTAAACGTGTACTCGTCCCTTCATACGCAGGATATTCATACGAGCCGTACAGAATCTCGTCTCGAATTGTCACTTTCATGTTATTGCTGGCCTCTTTGAGTCTTTACGCGTCCTATACGGCAAATATTGTAGCTCTCATGCAATCTACCACGGACTCCATTAAAAGCGTTTCCGATCTTTTGTACAGTTCGTTAACTCTCGGCGTGCACGATACTATTTACAATCGACATTTTTTCAAGGTTGGTAAATTATGCGGAAATAATTTATTTTTCTAAACTAAAAACCTATAACATGTAATAAAAGAAAAAAAAACATAATTCGATACGCAGTCTCTTCAAGATCCCATTAGGAAGAAGATCTACGAGCAAAAAATCGAGCCAAAAGGGCGCACGTTTCCCGCCTGGATGAGTTTGCAGGAAGGACTGCGTCGTGTGAAAAACGAACACTTTGCGTTTCACGGACCCCGGGGCCCGATGTACCAAATTATGCAACAAACGTATCAGGAAGAGGAAAAATGTGGCCTAACCGAGATCGATTATTTGAACTTGATATATCCGAGCTTCGTGATACCAAAACAATCGCCTTATCTAGAAATACTTAAAAATGGGTAAGAAAGTAACTCGAATAAAATTACAAATATAGATTGCGCGCGTGAGAAAAACCTTACAGTTACATAATTTTGAAATTTCTTATCAATATATCAAGTTTTTTAGTGTTCGCGCGCATAAGTGATATGTTAAAATTACACATTAGTCGAGAAATATACTTTCAGAATGTTGAAGTTACAAGAATACGGACTCAAATATCGCGAGGAGTATCGCTTGTATACGAAAAAGCCGGTGTGTTCAAGTCAGAACAGTTTCATCACGATCGGTTTGACGGAATGTTATTTTGCTTTAGTCGCGATGGGCTATGGAGTGTTACTTAGCGTAGTCGTGCTCGCACTCGAGTTATTGTGGCACAAATGGTAAAAGTTTTGATTGAATTTATATTCATGTAAGATTTTTTTTTTAAAGAAAATATGTTTTTCGTATGTTTTACAGGCAAATCAGAAACACGACGGAAGAAACAATTTTATCTGCAATCAAAACAAATGTTGACCAATTTTGAAATCGTCAAATACTCTAAAATGTGTGATAACGTGTAGGAATAATATGTTTACTTAGAAAATGTAGGAATGTAAATGTTTTTTCTTGGCGATAAGAAATAAAGATATCTTTTCTTTTTCTGTCTGGGTTTTCTATAGTTTAAAAAATTATTTTTAATCCTCTGTATGTATTCCCTGCATATTATTTCATAAAAGTTAATAAATTATTACACAAACATTTGTAGTTTCTTTGCTCCTCTAACATTTTAAATTAAGTCTTAAGTCAGATAATTAATAATTCTTTAAAAACATCAAT